>CM056378.1:41158682-41346182 GCA_029718625.1 Synaphobranchus kaupii
CATTTTAAAATCAATAGAAAATGTGTTCGCATAAGCTCTCCATGTGATCCGTCTTCGGAAATTATCAAGTACTCAACAGATTTGTGGAGTGTGTGGACCTCCCTAGGTAGCAACTCCCAAGTGTAAACTACAGTGTTTTGATTGGCGGTAGACTAATCTCACAACATTGGCTGCTTGGCCATGCACAGATGAGTAGGCTAGATTTGGAAAGCGAATAACTAACCTAAATTAGCTAAATGATCATTTTGAATCTTCGTCATCTCGACTTCAGCTAATAAGAAGAGCTTGCCTCCAAAAAATGGTCAGGTACCGTTAAAGATCTCATATTTCTTCCAAGTAGCTAAATGTATAAGCTAAATGAGATAGGGGAGAGTGGTGACAGTGGAAGCTGTTCTGATAATACAGAAACCAACGCAAATGTTACGGTGCAGCTTTATGGAGCACACCTAGGAGCATAACTAACTGATATGTAAAGTTTGCGATCTTCGTTAGATAATGAAACTCCTAAATGTCCCAATCACAGAGCAGCGGTTAAACAACGACATTTTAGCCATCTTTTTTGACAACGTTACACTGATAATTTATCCTCTCTTCTCGTCATTTTTCATTATTTTCCGGTGTCTTATTTTCTTTGATGTCTGATATTTTTAAGTACTCGTATTGATGAAGCCAAATGACATTTGTAATGCCATTTCAATTTACAGAATTGTACAATTCTGACCAGGGGCGCCCGCAGGATTTCTTCCCGGGGTACGCAAAAGAGTAGGCCAAGCCATAGGCTACATGAAAACAAAGCCACTACTTAGGACTAACGTTACAACGTAATTTACCGATATATTTTGCACTCATAAGGTCGCATATTACAAGAAGTTCTAACGTAGGAGTAGCTGTTACGCGACTTACAGCACAGTTAATGTTAACACAATGAAAACACTTCTGACAAGTCAATGTAACTATCGAACATACTCTTTTTTATGACTTTATGAGTCAAATAAGTTACCTACGTAGCTATCTAACTGTAAACTATTATACGTCTTATCCAAAGTCTGATTTTTATGTCTTATCCAAAGTCTGATCTTTCATCAGCAAAACCGGAGAGACGTACTTCAAAATAGAATGGAAATGTTGCGCGCAAAAAGATGTTACGTGACTTATAGTAGCCTGATATTTCATAAGGAAAACCGGAGAGACCTCACAATAGAATTGAAATGTTGCGCGCAACAAGCTGTTACGCGACTTACAGCACAGTTAATGTTAACACAATGAAAACACTTCTGACAAGTCAATGTAACTATCGAACATGCTCAACAAAATGTATTCACTGCTTAAATTTCTAATAAAATATTATATGCACGCCACTTGTGTGTGTGTTAGAGAGAGCAAGAGCAAGACACTGCAAATAAAATAACATTTTGGTGGGTAGCTCGTCCTCAGCTGAGGACTGGTTCTCCGAAAGCTGATTCTCCGAATTGTTATTTTCATTCTTTTTCAGACTCAACAGTTCCACAATGCTGAGCTGCTTTCTTTTCTTTGACACAGGGGCGTCGCCAGAGATATATGTTTAGGGGGGCTAAGCCTGTACTAGGGGAGTCTGGGGGCATACACCCCCATGAGAACTTTTTCAAAAAGGCAGCCACAAAATGGTTGTTCCCCATGAATTTGGGAGCAGCAATAAGCCTAAAATCAATAAATAATTTAGTTGTTGCAAAGAATATTTCTATAAATTTCTTACATATGTAGCAATAGGGTTGGGCTGATGTACGATACCATCGTCTATCAACTAAAATTTATCGGCATCGGCAACAGTTGACACATTGTGATGTCAAAGCCGATGTGTAGCCTATTCTAGTTTGACAGCTTATACAAATTGCCTCAATGGCAGCAGAATTAATTTAGGCCTGGCCTGTAGATTAAATTTAACCAGTGATTTGTTTTTTATTGCAATTAAAAACCAGGTTACATAGCATACATCTAAATGTTCATGTACACACTTGTGATCACCCTTCATGAGCAGGGAATCATGTTGGGGGTGGGGGGGATTCCCTCAAAATTATACTCTCCCGTAAACGTCTCCCTATCATTAGAAAAAAAACTGAACTTTTATAGCTTTATCAAAGTATCCTAACTTTATGAGTCAAATAAGTTACCTACGTAGCTATCTAACTGTAAACTATTATATGTCTTATCCAAAGTCTGATTTTTATGTCTTATCCAAAGTCTGATCTTTCATCAGCAAAACCGGAGACGTACTTCAAAATAGAATGGAAATGTTGCGCGCAAAAATATGTTACGTGACTTATAGTAGCCTGATATTTCATAAGGAAAACCGGAGAGACCTCACAATAGAATGAAAATGTTGCGCGCAACAAGCTGTTACGCGACTTACAGCACAGTTAATGTTAACACAATGAAAACACTTCTGACAAGTCAATGTAACTATCGAACATGCTCAACAAAATGTATTCACTGCTTAAATTTCTAATAAAATATTATATGCACGCCAATTGTGTGTGTGTTAGAGAGAGCACGAGCAAGAGCAAGTCACTGCAAATAAAATAACATGTTGCTGGGTAGCTCGTCCTCAGCTGAGGACTGGTTCTCCGAAAGCTGATTCTCAGAATTGTTATTTTCATTCTTTTTCAGACTCAACAGTTCCACAATGCTGAGCTGCTTTCTTTTCTTTGACATATTTGGCTAACGTCAATTACTGTATTCGTTTAAGTTAGTTATCTTGACTGACAAGTAAAAAGGCAACTCTAAACTTTTCCCGGTCTAAAGAAAAAAGTGGTCCTCCAATCACTTTCAACTGTGTCTTCCAATCACTTTCAAATGTTTGAAATATGCAAAACTTGGAAAATACAATAACCAGGCAATACAACGAAGACAATAAGCAAATATCATTCCTCAACATCGTAGAAACAGAGACGGAAAGACTTTGACAATTCACGTCAGTTTTAATGGAAATACTCATGTTGCTGTTGTTGCTAAGGTACGCAGACTGCGCCACTGATTCTGACTGTTGTATAGATGCTCTTCCACTTGTGCAGCCCCCCCCCCCCCCCCCCCCGGCGCACGCACACACACACACACACACACACACACACACACACACACACACACACAAAAGCCATCCTGGGGGAAACACAGCTAACCTTAGCACCCCCATGTATTGACCTAGCCCACCCTTAGCCCAGGGAGAGAAAAGTTCCTGGCGCCGTCACTGCATACACTCAATAGTGTGGAACCCAATGGGTTAAATGAGTCGCTGAATCTTTCATGTTTTTTGTAACTTGTGTACAGGCTTTTTGATTTTCATTTTATATTGTTTTATGCCATGTTCACAATAGACAATTATTTAGTTAATTTACCTATGACATTTATCGTTCTTCTCTTTATCCTGTTAAAGAAGATAACATTGTATATGTGGTATCTATGACGAGATTTATTAGTCCTACACATGCGCACCTTATTTTGTGTAATTGATGGGAGGGTATTTATATACCTCCCGGTGCATTTGTCTGTATTTCCATTTTGACTCTGAAGAAGACGTCGTTGACGTCGAAACGTCAGTCGTATTAAAATATTTTGTTTTGCTCTGAGCTCTGTGTGCTCCAGTCCTCCTTATCTCGGGTTAGTCCTAGCGAAGTAGTCCGGGTTTGGTATTCTCGTAATTCTCGTTTTATTCCTTTCCATGAGAGGTAAAGACACACGTGATATGTATGCATTTTAACTGTGTCACTATGGTTCAAGCAGCAATTCAGCTTGCTGTGGAAAGTGAAGTAAAATTTACTTGAGGTGGCAGACTGTCGGCACAGCAAATATTTTCATAGGGCTCCAACATTGTCCACCCTGAACTTAATTCAGAAACAGAATTCAGATTTTTATTTCTACTTTCTCACAAGTTCATGCACCGACACATGCGTATACGCGACAGAATTGTTGATAGACGGGACTATGCGACCAATGACAAGAGAGAAAGTGATATCAGAACGCAGAGAACGCGAGGTTAAATCAACATGCGTAGAACACATTGCTGTCGATTCCCGGAAGGGTGGGAAATGTGCGTATATATAGCCCATAACAGTTAGCTTTAATTTTCATACGAATGAAGTGTAAATATCTATTTGCAATCTTAGTAACCGTATTGTTATGAGCTGAAATCATTAGTTGCCAGTCCGACATTTGCTCACGTTTGGACGTAGGCTAGAGCTTAAATATTGAAAATGTAATAAATTGCAGCTTTAATGGTAGCCTACTTTGTAAATGAAACTACGTTTATTTGAATAATTGAAATGATGTGATCGTGGCTACTGTAGCCTTATTTAGACTTTCTTGTTACTTTAGGGTGCGGCTGATTGCCACAATCTGACTTTTATTCTTTTTTAATGTGAAGGCGATGCAGCTGTTTTTAAGCAGGTTGGTATTATATTTATTGAAATGTCTTCCGAGGGCAACATTGCATGTGATTGGTTGTCTCAGCCATCCATGCAACGAGAAGGTAAGGGTTACGGTAAGGTTTGCAATGCTGCCCTCAGAAGACATTTGTTAGGATCCTGTAATCTGTGTTTATTCTTTATTATTTTTCCTGTTTTCTTTCCCTCGCGATTGTCAGTCCGCGTTCCATGTTTCTGAGATTCCACCCCCTGTCTCTGTCATTGCACTATTCGAGTGATTTTGGGAACATTCAAGTTTCTTCTGTATTTCGTATATCTCGTTTTCTTCCTTCTGACTTTATTTATATTTGTATATAATACTAATGTACTAATCATACTAACTGTTAGATTAGATTTAATACTAACCTGCTAACAAACTAACATGTGTATATAATACTAACCTACTAACATTAGGGTTCTAGAGTTCACTACTAACATTACTAATTCATCTTGAGTTTCTACCTGCAGCTGTCATTTCCCTCCTCGTTATCCTATCCCTGCATCGATCTGTGATTTCGCATTCTCTGCATATGTGTCCACTTTCGTGTTCTTCTAATCTGAGCTGTGCACTTGTTTACCTGCTAACTCCAGGCCGTTTGTTATCATTGTGTCTATGTGTATTCCAGTCCGTGTCTTACGTTTCCCCTGTCATTGTTTTATTGGTCCCTGTTAACCCTCACTGTTCTCACCTGTGAGCAATCTCCCCTCCCTGCTTCTACACAGCTGATTCCCATTATGTCTGTCTCCCTCTGTATATATATATATACCTTGTCATTTCAGTGTTCTTCGCAAGTTCCTCTTATGATATTTTTGCTTCTGTGTTACATTCTGTTTTCCCGAGTTTCTGCCCGAGCTGTTTTGTTTATTCTGTTTTCTAGTTTTTGTTTCCCAAGTCCTTTGCCTGTTGTTGTTTTGTTTTGTATCCAGTCTGTTTTGTTTTCTTTGTGTTCCTCTGACTCCCTGGTTTGGACCCCTGCCTGTGTTCTCGCGACCCTGTTTTTGGATTCCCCTTTTGTACCTTTGCTGTGCCTTCTCGGTTTGGACCCCTGCCTGTTCTGTGACTTCTCTTTGGACTTTGTTTTTGTACCGTTGCCCTGTCTCCACGATTTTCGACCCTGCCTGTCCTACTTCGGATTGCTGCCTAGCCCTCATTAAACTTCGGTTTTTCCCTTACTCCTGCCTGCGTTGGGTCCTTCCCCCCCTGACACGCAACAACATTTCAATAACTAACACCAACCTGCTGTTTTTAACGCAGTTCATAAAGTCAAATGATGTGTAATATTCTAATCCAGTTTTATGTCTACTGTATTTAAAACATAACATCTAGTTTATTACTGATATGTTGCGTTCTGTGTATATCTCCATACCCAAACTATTTTTCGGGGAGCTGTCACACCTATTTATTTATGTAGTTTTTTCTCGCAATCATGTCAGACCAGACCAGCTTGTTTTACCAAACCATGTTTGTCCTGGCAAGCGAGAATATTCTGAATACACCCCCCCGCGCACTGTATTCTACTGCGGATATACTGTATCTGTACACTCCCCAGGTACATACTTTCCAGGCTGCAACATCTTTTCCTGGGAAAAATCTCAAGCTTCAGCGTAAATCGTTAGTTACTAAAAATAAAAAAAAATGCATTCTGGTTTGGAGATTTTGGCGTGTTGTGGCTTAGTTCACAAATACGTGTTCTCTCTTCTCAGTGACCAAAGATGGTGAACTACTGTGGATTGCTCACGGAAAAGAATGAACCTGGTATGTAGGGATGCAAACAGGACCAATACCCACACTTTCTTCTCTCTGTGTCATTAGCCATCATCCTCTTCTTGCTTGTTCTTCTGCTGTCTACATCTTTGTGCATAAAACTTCATGTTAAAATAGTTTATGGAAAAAGAATAAATATGATATTTACATGAAGCAAAGATCATAAACACCATTAATTCACTCTTTCCTTATTAGAGGAATGCACCTTGTCTCTGTTAGAGCCATCTCCCGGCCCGTCCCATCTCACATTCCCCAAAACCCACAACATCACTTCCACAACAACCTACCAACACTTCCTCTACCCTGTGTAACTGATCTTTTTTCCTCTCTCTCTCTCTCTCTCTCTCTCTCTCTCTCAGTGCCTCTGAAACAGGTGGAGGTGGCGGTGCGGGTGCAGGGTCATGTGGCCTCGGTGACCTCCACGCTGCAGTATGAGAACAAAGAGAAGAACCCTCTAGAGGCCATATTTGTGTTTCCGCTGGAGGGAGATGCAGCGCTCTGCCACTTCAGTGCCAAGATCGGGGAGACCGAGCTGGTGGCGAAGCTGCAGGAGAAACAGAAGGTGAGAGAGGTGTGGAGGGAGGAGAATAAAAGCAGCAGAAGAAGAAAATTATTGATTTCCCCCACTAAAGAAATATAGAGAAGCAAGTTGCTCACCATTCCAGTCCAACAACAAACCCTAAAACTCAGTGTGGACTCACAAGCAGTATTTTAATTTTTTTCAGCAACAGTGAGACTTCACAAAAAATTCTCAAACATGCCAAACTACTAAAGCACTAATGGCAGTGGCATACTGTTGGCTCTCTCAATCTGTTTCCGTCTACTTTGCCTGATTGTCAATCGAACAATTGATTTGCTGAATAACCAAGACCAATGAGTAAATTGTTTGGCTACCAATTTATTTTGAGATAGCATTATTGTTCTGTGCATCATAAACTTGTGTTACATTTTTCTGTATCCACATTTATGATGACGTGTTATCATGCGAAGATTCTGACTTTTAAATGCTCCATGTTTAAATGTTCAATGTTTTGTAGATTTTCGTGAGTTTGTTTTTCTACCCTTAATTATGCGTTGCGCTTAACGGTTCAAGACACTTAAGAGGGTCTCCTCTTTAAATGTATGCTTTCTAATTTAAATCGCTTTGACTAATTTGAGTGCCGTCTTAAAATTAATTTGAGTCTTTAACGCATTCAGATTATTGCCTGATCCTTGTTAAACAATCTCACGTTAGTTATCTTTGTCATTGTCATTTCTTAATCATTATAGGCTACATATTGGTCTTGATTATTCAGCTAATTAATTGTTGGATTGTTAGGCTACTGAAGCTAAATAAACAGAAACAAGCCTAATGCTATATACCCCACTTTTTCCAGCGCACCAGCTATCAATACATAAGTGCTACACATTTTTTGACACAAATAAAAATGCTAGCACAGAAAAACTCGCTCTATTCATTGATATTTGTTATTCAGTTAATTGCTTGATTGATAATTAAAGGGGAAGTCCACCTCAATAAAACTAATCAAAATATATCTAGTGCATGTATTTTACTATGACATATCACTGCAATTTTCCTTCTGCAGGATTTCTACATTTCAAAATATCACTTTGTGTAGATATCGCATTTTGGAAACTTGATCTTCATTTGCTTTGTTATAAGACCACAATTCCCACAATGCTTAACTTTAACTAGACCACTGGCTGAAATGGATTAGCTTGCTAGCTAGCTAATTTCCTTTTTTTGGATTACTTGTGGATTAGTTTACTTGGATGTAATGCAAAGAAGAAACCTATGGTAGGCAAGTTTACCATTTAGCGAAGTTAGCTGTCTGATGGTGGTAATCTTAGTTAACCTAGCTCACTGGTTCAGGTTGTGTTGTTGCTTTCTGAAGATTAAAGTGAAAGCTAATGCTAGCTAATGTCAGATCTTAAATGTCACCTGCCACTGGCATTTCCATTTTCACAGCCGAGTGTCAGCCTGCTTGTGTGAGGGATAGATGAAGTTTGTTTGTAACGTTAGTGCCCAGCTGAGTGTCAGCCTGATTGCGAGAGATAACGTTGTCGTTGTCCCCAGCCGAGTGTCAGCCTTAGCTACTAAGACAAGTTAAAGTCAGTACTGTTATTGTGTTTTTCTAACTATAACGTTAGAAGTGGACTCTGACAGCAGGCTTGTAGTTACTCTGGTTACAGTGCCGCGATGATGTATGGGAGTTGAACGGCTGCGAAATATCGGTGCAGGCTGTCTATAAATAATAAATAAACATTTCTTAATATTTTCAAGATGTATACAAAATTTAACTACATATAATTAGAAGAAAACAACCGTGGCTACACATTTATCCTGGTGATATTATGATACAAATGTTCTAGGCATATTTTACCACCATGTGAAAATGACTCTCCTATCAATTTCCATATTAGACATTTCAGAGATGCAATTCAGTGACGTCATTGAATTGCATTTTGCAGAGTTCACGTCGTCCATGCTCATAGCAGCTATCACAACAGAGAAAAAAGCTTGAAAAATTGCTGAAAATTCTCAGAAATTCTATATTAGCCTAAACGTTAATTACAGTGGACTACCCCTTTAAGAACTATAAATGGAAAAAGGTTGAGAGTAATATCTGTATTAAGGTAAGGTTACAGAAGGCCTATTTTACAGCCGACGGTACGCCACTGTAATGTAGGTTTGCTATACCAATCTGCCTTATTGCATTAGTAGTCTCAACACCAGACCCATGAGAGTTAAGATGATACACTACGTAAGCTACGCTAACATGGGCGTCATTAGGATAACGTTACACAGTCAAGGTATGCTGGTTGCCATACCTTAGCTTTCATCACAGTCAAATTTCGGAACTTTCCATTAACGTAACATTACTTTAGCTAATTAGCCTACATTAGACTACATAATTTTGATAGTCCAGAAATATCACATTCACTTTTTCTAATGCTCATATTGATATTTACGTGTGTCAAAAATCCATACAGTATCTTAAAAAACGGTTATATCGAAATGGGAGGCGTAGCCCATTTTTCAAACCACTTCGTCATTGCTGCTACGACCTGCCAGTCATTCAATTTTTAACCCTAGATACGCCCTCAGAAAATCAATTGGGGCAATGAAGTTTCACAGACTCAATATTTATGCAGTATGCAGAGCGCAGCGATTCTACGTAATATTTAGACTATTGCTTGATGTTGTATGTTTACTGTCTCTGGTATCTATTGTCTTTTTGTCTCAATGATGATGCAGAGCGCAGCGATTCTATGTAATATTTAGACTATTGCTTGATGTTGCATGTTTACTGTCTCTGGTATCTATTGTCTTTTTGTCTCACAATGATGACATCATACCCAGGCAAAGGAGCAGTATGATGATGCGCTGAGCTCGGGGCGGCAGGCCTTCCTGCTGGAGGAGTGTGAAGAGAGTGAGGACGTTTTTCGGCTGAGTGTGGGGAGTCTGTCCCCGGGAGAAAAGGCCTCGGTGACCCTGTCCTATGTGACTGAGCTGGCGGTGCAGGCCGATGAGGCGTTGAGGTTCTGTCTGCCCGCTGTTCTCAACCCCCGCTACGACCCCCAGGGTAACAACATGCTCTGTCTCTGCACTGTAATGCGCAATACTGTGTTTCTCAAAGATGAGAATGTGGAGGTAGCCGATAGCTAAGAGGGTAGTATGACATTGTGTGTAACGAGCATTCATTGCAGATTTGATCTGGCACGTAAAAGGCACCTAACTTTAATTGCTATTTTAAAGGTGCACTATGTAGGATTTTTACCTAGAAAATATAATGAAATCACCATGCTCAGTCATATCTATGATGCACTGGCAATCTCTGTTGAAAAAATCTAGCAAAATCTTGCTCCTCTGACTGTATTTATTATTCTAAGATGTGTTTGGGATGTTTCTGGACGTGGAGCTCTTTTCAATGTTGGGAGTGGTGAGGTGGGATCAGGTTACTTTCAGCGGAGCGTTTGTTGCCAGCTAGCTACTGCATTGGCGTAGGTGAAGAAGTGGAGGTACAGTGAAGCCAAACAACATGCCTGCAGGGCACATTCAAGAAGCAGAGTCAACCTATGATCTCAACCTATGCTAAGGGGATGAAAAGCAACACGGAGTTGGAATGTTTGGGCCTGTAAGTAATGTTACCTCTAACTATCCAGTTAGCTATATTAGGTAGCTAGATGGCCGAAGTTGGGTACCTTTTGAATAAAATTAATATAATGATGAAATATTACATTGTATTTGAGAAAATAAATAATATTTGTATACAAATATCTTCATGAAAAAGTAATTTACTTTACAATGGTATTAGCTAGCTATGATAGATAAGATACGGTCTGCTAATGATCCTTATTCCACACACAGTTTGGTCAATACAATTCCAGTTCTAAATGAATGTTCAGAACAACATTAGTTAAATACAGAACAAGGAAAAAGACCACAAGATAGCTGCAACAGAAACTCCATAAGATAGCTGCAACCGCACTGGGGTGGCTACCGTTATACTAGCAATGATCCTACGAGGTGTTCACTTTGAAGAAGATGATAAGTTGAAACGTCCATCCATTGTGTAACCTGCGACATAAAATATGTAGGAGAGACAGGAAATACAATCAAGACCAGATTGGCACAGCACATATATAACATAAGAAATCATAGAAAAACAGACACACACACGTAGTGGCTCATTTCCTACACCATGGACTTGAAGCAGTAGAAATATCGGGCCTCCATTCAAACATTAACTGGACACAGGAGAACAGACGTAGGACAGAAAGACATTGGATTAGAAAACTCAACACCATATTCCCAGGAGGATTAAACAAACGCTGGTAAAACTTCAGCACATGAGGGACCAAATTCTTCCTACTTAAAGGCTGCAGTACACTGAATGGCCAGTGCAAACTTTTCTTTCCCAAGCGGCCCTCATAAGGGGTAACTTGGGAAATAAAGATTTTTTCCTAAACCTGCTTATTCCTGGTCAGGGTCATGGGGGGCTGGAGCCTATCCCAGCATGCATTGGGCGAGAGACAGATATAAACCCTGGACAGGTCGCCAATCCATCGCAGGGCACACACCATTTACTTACACACTCCAATTAGAGTCTCCAATTAGCCTAACCTGCATGTTTTTGGACTGTGGGAGGAAACCAGAGTACCTGGAGGAAACCCACGTGGACATGGGGAGAACATGCAAACTCCGCACAGAAAGGCCCTTGGCCGGGATTCAAACTCAGTACCTTCTTGCTGTGAGGCTACAGTGCTAACCACTGCACCGCCCAGTTTTCGTATTTAATATACGTGCTTCATTCTATTACGAGTACTCCAGCACATTTTTCTTACTGTCCCATACGGGATACCCTTTATTTAATTGTTATAACACTGCCTAATCACTGTTACCATTCATATAGAACAATGCATGTTGCTAAAAATGTTATTTTAATTTTATCTTTGTTTGAAATTTTGCTTGCTGTGCTCAACTGTGTTTCTTGCCATCAACAGAGGTGAGTGGGCAGGGTTTAGGATGGAGGAAAAGATGTCTTTGATTGTAAACACAGGACCACAGCAAGGCTAAAAATCCTGCATTGTGCACCTATAATGACAAGGTACTTTTATTTTAAGTGTAATTAACATTAATGACTTCCTGCACTGTGAAATACGAGGTCTGTGAATTGCTCTCGGTAAGTATGGATATTCTGGAAGTATGTAATAACACAGAGGAACACATAGTAACACATAGCTTTAGTTTACCTTGTGACCCTGGAGATAATGTTATGGCAAAATGCAGGCTCACCCCTAACCTCACTTCTTCTGCCCACTTACCCTGTCTCTTTTCTGCTTAATCTCTCTCTTTCCCACTCCCCCCTCTTTTTCTCTCTCTCTCTCTCTCTCTCTCTCTCTCTCTCTCTCTCTCTCTCTCCACTTCTCCCCTCTCTCTCAGACAGTGGAAGTGTGCCCCAGGTGACCTCGTCCTCTGATGGTTCAGTGCCCTACACCTTGTCCCTCAGTGTTCACTTGTCATCTCCAAGTCCCATCTCCAAGGTGGAGTCCAACTGTCCCCTGGAGCCCCTGAAGTACCTTAATACTGAGAAGACGCAGGCCACGGTACGTGTGTGTGCGTGCATGTGTTTTTTGTGTGTGTTTTTGTATATGTGTGTGCTCGTGTGTGTTTGTGTGTGTGTGTGTGTCTACTTACACTTTACGTCTTGTGTCTCTTAATACATCAACCTCCCTGCAGGTGAGTCTGTCCCCAGGTCACGTGTTTGACCGTGATGTTGAACTGTTGGCGTATTACAGTGGTGCCCATCAGCCCACTGCCATTGTGGAGGTGGGACAACCTAACGCCAAGTCTGGTGAGCCTCTTTCCCCATTGGCCAGAATACTTGGGGGTAAAGTGTTACGATCACAGATAGTTCATAGTCATCCTCTCCTCCTCTCTCCCCATTACTCCTTTCCCTTTCCTCTCTGTCCCTTTCCTCTCTGTCCCCCCCATATACAGTGCCCTCCACTATTATTGGCACCCATGGTAAAGATGAGTAAAAAGGGTTATATAAAATTCCAACCTTTAATTGAAGTAAATTTATTATGAGAAAAAAAAATCCACAATTATTGGCACATTAATACACGGTTGGTAAAATGACTAAGTCATCAAGGGCCTGAGGTATCAAACAGAGCCTCAAACCATAACTCTGCTGCCAGATATGCAGTAGATATGGATGGATCACTTTAAGGGCTGTTTCTCCTGACAAATTTTCCTATTGAACTCTATGGAAAAATAAGTCAGGAGAAGAAACCCTTCAAATTATCCATCCATATCTACTGTATTTCTGGCAGCAGAGTGATGGTTTAAGGCTGGTTTGATATGTCAGACCCTTGATGACTTAGAGCCATTTAGCCAACCATGTGTTCCACACTGTTCCAGTGTAATTTACAGCTAAATGTAGTCCCACCCCCCAATTCCCATAGAGATCCATCAAATGCAGAGACGTTATAGTATCGCTTGTAAGAGTACCAGAAAATAAGATATCAATAGTCTTTTGATGTTGTTGGGTCACAGACATCAGGATGTCATGGCATGCAAAGGATATGTGACCAAATATAAAAAAAATGATTACTTTATTCTATATATAAATGCAGGGGTGCCAATAATTGTGGCACACATGGTTCTATTTCGTTCCTCCGCACCATTAGAGTCGTCAATATGGATGGCCTTCTGGGGCCAGATGCATCAAGACATTTACAGTGCATCCGGAAAGTATTCACAGCGCTTCACTTTTTCCACATTTTGTTCTGTTACAGCCTTATTCCAAAATTGATTAAATTCATTTTTTCCCTCAAAATTCTACACACAAAACCCCATAATGACAATGTGAAAAAAGTTTTTTTGAGATCTTTGCAAATTTATTAAAAATAAAAAAATAAAATTTCTCATTTACATAAGTATTCATGGCCTTTGCTTTAACATATTTTTAAAGTATCATATTTCATATTTGGTCGCATATCCTTTACATGCTGTTACTTCCTGAAGTCTGTGACCATCAACATCAAAAAACTGTCGATATCTTATTTTCAGGTACTGTTACAAGCGATACTATAACCTCTCTGCATTTGAATGGATCTCTATGGAAATTGGGGGGTGAGACTAGATTCAGCTGTAAATTACACTGGTACAGTATGGAACACATGGCTGGCTAAATGGCTGTAAGTTATCAAGGGTCTGAGCTATCAAACGAGCCCCAAACCATCACTCTCTTGCCAGATATGGAGTAGATGTGGATGGATCACTTTAAGGGTTCTTTCTTTTTTCCCCATAGAGTTCTATAGGAAAATGAGTCCGGAGAAATAACCCTTGCAGTGATCCATCCACATCTGCTCCATATCTGTCAACAGAGTGATGGTTTGGGGCTTGTTTGATAGCTCAGACCCTTGATAACTTACAGCCATTTAGCCAGCCATGTGTTCCATACTGTACCAGTGTAATTTACAGCTGAATCTAGTCTCATCCCCCAATTTCCATAGAGATCCATTCAAATGCAGAGAGGTTATAGTATCGCTTGTAACAGTACCTGAAAATAAGATATCGACAGTTTTTTGATGTTGATGGTCACAGACTTCAGGAAGTAACAGCATGTAAAGGATATGCGATGAAATATGATACTTTAAAAATACGTTAAAGCAAAGGCTATGAATACTTATGTAAATGAGAAATTTTATTTTTTTATTTTTAATAAATTTGCAAAGATCTCAAAAAAACTTTTTTTACATTGTCATTATGGGGTGTTGTGTGTAGAATTTTGAGGGAAAAAATGAATTTAATCAATTTTGGAATAAGGCTGTAAGAACAAAATGTGGAAAAAGTGAAGCGCTGTGAATACTTTCAGGATGCACTGTATATCAGAATTGTCATAGTACATGACCTCCGCGTAGTGACGTAATTCCTCCTATAAATGGGGGAGTGTCACTGCGGAAGTCCTCTTCAATTTCCTCGCCAGTGCATAGTAAGACGTGAAACTGTGAATCCCATGTCACCTTCTGACTTCGGTCGGGACTACGGTTTTTTGTTGTTAAGATTCTAATCGTCCTCCTAAGGCGGCGGTAAGCACTTGCGAGCAACATCCGCGAATAGGGGATGTCGGATAGTCAACATCCGCTATCTTGTTCGGATAGTCGGCTCTTGGATACTGTTGCAGTAGGCACGTGTGCTACCGCATTTACTGCGTTCACACTAGCGGAGCAAGTCTCGCGGTGAACAGGTTTGTATACAGCAAAATACAGGTTTGTAACTTTCTGTGATTATAGGCAGAGTATGCGTGCTTCGCTACACTATCTGCCTGGACTTTCCCTACTAAACATTACCACCACATTTTACCATCTGTGGGTGTTCTTTATTGTGCTAAGGCACGAGATTCCATTGATCAAACCTGGCCGTGGTAAGTATATCCCAGTGAGATTGACTACCAAACAATCTGCGAGCTATGGCTCCAGTGATTGATTCTAATTCTGCACTGGCTGCGTGAGCACACGAGTGAGGCTTTCCCAATCGGTTAGCGACGGTGCAACATCGATTGGTGTATAAGGCAGTGTATGCATGCTTCGCTACACTATCTGCCTCGACTTCTCTAAAAGACCACCGCCACGTTCTATCGTCTGCGGCTGCTCTTTATTCTGTGCTAACGTGGAAGATCCGTTATCACACAACCGTTGAGGTACAGCTCCAGCGATTGATTCTAAGTCTGAACTGGCTGCGCGAGCACACCAATGAGGCTTCCCAATCGCCTAGTCATGGTGCTACGGCGATTGGTTTATAAAGCAGAGTATGCGTGCCTCGCTACACTATCTGCTTCAACTTCCCTTGCTAAAGACCACTGCCACTGGTTATCGTCCACAGTTGCTCTTTATTGTACTAAAGCACAAGATTCTATTGATCGAACCTGGGCGTGGTGAGTATCCCAGTGAGAACTGTTACCACACAAGCGGCGAGCTACAGCTCTCGTACTACCTCGTATGGTTTGTAAGGCAGAGTATGTGTGCTTCGCTACACTAGCTGCCTGGGCTTCCCCTATTATAGACCACCACTACGTTTTTCGTCTGCGAGTGCTCTTTATTTGTGTAAGGCATGAGCGCCTTGTGTACTGAGTGTGGGGAAGCCATGGATTTGGCCGATGGGCACACCCGTTGTTATTTCTGCCTCGGCATAGGGCATCTGCAGGAAGCTTTCTCAGACCCCTGCCCCTGCTGTATGGGCATGTCGCTGGAGAATAAGCAGGCCCGATTGAATGCGTTCATGTCCCACATGCCTCCCTTGGGCAGAACGCCAGCGGTAGTAGAGGTTGCGCCAAAACGTAAGGGTACTTCCGCCACCGAAGCCCCTGTGCGAAAGAAAGGCAAGGCTGGCAAGGGCGGCAACCTGTCCGCGGAAGTTACGCAGCTATGCGCCCATGTGTGTACAAAAGCTGAAGGAAATGCTGGGAGACTGCAGGAATGTGGTAACGGCTCCCCAGCACGGCCCCACAGACCAGGATCCAAGCAGGGATCCAGACTGTGATGGGTTTGACGCCCTTTTACAGAAGTGTGAAACACCTACTTTAATCAGTCGGTCCGAGACAGAAGACCAATCTGATAGAGTGTTGGTAGGAGGCTCGGGTTCCACCACCAGCTCAGTGGGTTACTCGGCCTCCCTAGAAACCATTCTCTGCACGGCCTTGGCATGCATGGGCTGCGATATGCCTCAGCCTAGCAGTTCGGGGGCGTCTAGGTTTCACCAACGAGCCCCTCAGGGGACACAATTTGCCATGCCAGCATCGGACGATTTTCTGGCAGAGCTTAATAAGGGCTGGTCACACCCTGATATGTATCGATGGGCCAAAGATTGTAGGACATTTGCGTCCATGTCTGACGCGGCGGTCCATAGGCTGGATCAAATGCCCTCGGTGGAACCTGCCATTGTGGCATTAGTGGTGTCCCCGCAGGATGCGGTCAGGGCAAATGCCCGTTGCCCTAGGCCACAATGCAGAGCAACAGACGATTTGCTCTGTAAAGTGTATAAAGCGGCTGCCACAGCAGCGCAAATTGGTAAGGCACTGGAACGGTCTGTAGAGGCATTAAGACACAGGGAGCGGCAGATGCCCCCCCCCCCGCCCTCAACATTTTGGTGTGCGCTGGTCCCAAACATTAGTTAGTAGGGACGCACAGCCTGCATGTGGCAGGGCAGCTTTTCGTCCTCTGTCTGCCCGTGCACCGGTATCGGACACACAACATAACCCCGTAGGTCCATCTGGCGGTCGAGCCAGAGGGCGGCGGACCAACCGTCACCCCCCCAAAACCCCAAAACGAGGCCCCAAGCAGGCATGATGCTGCGGGGCCGAGGGTGGGACAATATTGCCAAGACCACATGGCAAATTGGGAGGCCCTCACAAAAGAAGAGTGGGTTTGGTCCGCAATCTCAGAAGGGTACTGCCTCCAGTTCAACCGTCGGCCCCTAAGGTTTTCCGGGGTAAGATATACACGCGGTCTGAACCCCGCCCGGTCGAGAAGCCTGGGACAGGAGATTACAGGCCTCCTGAAGATGGGTGTTGTGTCGCTAGTACCGCCATCCGAGCGGTTCAGTGGCTTTTACTCAACCTATTTTTTAATACCGAAAAAGGATGGGCTCCTCAGACCAGTTCTGGATCTGAGAGACCTAAATACGTATCTGGAACGATACACTTTCCGGATGCTACGGACAGTAGACGTTATACACGCTGTACGAACAGGAGATTGGTTCATGGTGGTGGATTTAAAAGATGCATATTTCCACATTCCTATATGGGTGGAGCATCGGCAGTTCCTGTGATTTGCATTCCGGGGTTGGGCATACAAGTTCAATGTCCTCCCGTTCGGTCTAGCCTCACGTGTGTTTACTCACTGCATGAGCGCAGTTCTATCTCCATTCAGGCTGAGGGGGCTGAGAGTTATGCCATACCTAGACGATTGGCTGATCTGTGCACAGTCATACGGTATGGTGCTCACACACACTGCCGATACGTTGGAGCTTGTTGTCAAGCTGGGCATCAACATCAATTACGGCAAGAGCCAGCTAATTCCGATACAATCAATCGAATACATCGGTCTGCTGCACAATTCAAGGAATATGAAGGCAGCACTGATGCCCATCGCATAGTTACTATGCTCGACGCGGTGTCTCAGTTCCGAGTGAATCTGTCCCCCGAAATGAGGATTTTTCAGAGGTTTATGTGCCTAATCTCGGCCGCCTCAGCAGTTGTACCTCTTGAACTCCTGACAGCCAGGCCACTTCAACGCTGGTTGAACGCCAAGGCACTGCACACCAGGTGGGACCGTCACACCCGGATCAGGGTAACAGGTCAGTTCTGCTGGCTACTCCGCCCATGCCGATGAGTGAGCCACCTGAAAGAAAGGGTCCGGATGGGGGTCATACCCTCACGGCACGTGGTCGTTACGACAGACGATTCACTGACCGGCTGGGGGGCTGTGTGCCAGCACCACCCAGCTCAGGGATTATGCTACGTCGAAGCTACCGCTTCCTTCAGACGTACAGGGCAACTCTTTGTCTGCTATGGCAAGACTAAAGGGACAGCGCTCTCGGCTCAAAGCCTCTCCCGGTGGGTAGTGAAGGCAATAGCCACAGCCTATGAGGTAAGCACTAAACCCTCGCCTATTGGTGTCCAGGGCCGGTCCACCAGAAGTATGACTACTTCATGGGCAGCCCTGGAAGGCATACCTCTTAAAGATATTTGTGAAGCGGCGACATGGATGTCCCCATGCACATTTACGAGGTTTTATCACGTCATGTGGCGCCAGGCTCAACGGTCAGTGCAACCGTCGTACCTGCAGCCTTGGCATCCACGTAAGGATGATAGTCCCTTCTGACACTTTGGGTTCAAGTCATCCATATTGACGACCCTAATGGTTGGATGAACGAAATAGAATGAACGGTTACGACTGTAACCATGTTCTATGAGTTCCAGATTACCATTAGGGATCATGGTCACTTGGGACCTTTTAAGAGCGAGAAAATTTTTCGAGGACTTCCGCAGTGACGCTTCCCCATTTATGGGAGGAATTACTATCACTATGCGGGGGTCATGTACCATGACAATACTGGTATAAAAGTCTTGATGCATCTGGCCCCAGAAGGCCATCCATATTGACGACCCTAATGGTCATCCGGAACTCATAGAACATGGTTACAGTCGTAACCATTTGTTTAGTTAAAAATAAGTATTTCTTGATTTCTTGATTTTTTTTCTCAGAATAAATTTACTTCAATTAAAGGTTGGATTTTTCTAATTTTTTCAGTGTGACATTAAGCTAATTCACCAAACGGTGAATTTTGTATAACCCTTTTTACTCATCTTTACCAGGGGTGCCAATAATAGTGGAGGGCACTGTATGTGCACTTTGTTCTTATTTTTTTGGTGGAGAGGGTGGATGCTGTAATTTAATTAGTGAATTAATGTATGCACTTTTGCATATACATGTGTTTGACCTGTGCCAAAGGAAGACTATTTAATTAAATGTGGTTTTAAAATAAAAAAAATGTCTCTCTTTCTCTCTCTCTCAGGTTCTTTGATGGGTGACCCTGTAGTCATGCTAAGCCTCTACCCAGAGTTCTCAGCGGCAGTGACATCATCGCTGGACTCACGTGGGGAGTTCCTGTTCCTGGTTGATCGGTCCGGCAGCATGGGTTGTCCAATGCACAACAGTCAGGGGGCACAAATGCGAATCGAGAGTGCAAGGGTAACATTTCCAGTTTTTTTAGAATATTTTTTTTAGCTTCTGATGGAATAATGGTGGTGACTGGAGGAGAAATGCAAGGCCTGCTGGATTTTATATTGCTAACAATGTAACTGATCAATTAAAGCAATTTATTACACACACAACTGACCTCATCAGATTACTTGGGTCTAAATTGGTTGGATTTTCAAGATGAAAACAAAAACCAACATATCCTGTGTCCAGTCCTGGGGTAGACCACACAAAGAATAATTGTTATGAGAGTTTGGTCTCATGCAGTCTTTCATGTAGTCGCTCAACAAGTCCTGTTACACTGCAAAAACCAAATCTTAACAAGCATTGCAATCTTATATTTAGACTTTAGAATCTTATTTCCGTAACTTTTTTGCTAAATAAGACAAACGATTGACAATGGGGTGAAAGTTTGGTTCATTTCAAGATTTGCCAGTGGGGTAAGATAATTTCACCTGTCAAGCAAAAAGTAACTTAAAGCAAGCTAATATTTTCCACTTTAGAGAAAAAAATACAAGACTAAAACACTCGTTAAGACAGACATTTTTGCAGTGTATCATCCTTAAAAACCAAGCCAAAATTACTCTCTTGAAAAATAACTAAGTCAAAGAATAAAGGAATTGATTGAGAACAATACCAAACTCCCATGATTCATTAAATGAAATGCAAACCTTGAAATCATGGAAATCCAAATTCACACTGTCAGGGGTTTCAAAACCGTTTTATTTAAAAACCCCTCGGAGCTAGTATCGGAAACGTTTTGAAAATCCTTGACTGGTTTTAGCCGTGAGTGTGTACAGGTTGTCGAAACCTACCTACAGAATCATTTTAGTTGCGCCATAAATAATTGACGTACAGTTCCATTGGTGGTACTCGCGAGTTGCGTGGAAATTTCAAACATGTTCACAAACAGTTGAACATTTGTGTTTATTTTATGATTATTATATTATTTTATCTCTGTATTATGAGTGCCGATCGTGGTTCAATTTGGAAGGAGGAGGAGATGGCTTTACAGCACTTGGAAAGTGGCAAATGACCATGTTGTTTATTTTGTCGATATGGATATCAAGGAACGCAAAATATCAAATCCGTTGTCAAGGAAACGTGCATCGTGTATAATTCTAAAACCACAGAATGCCTGCGAGTAATGTGTACAAGCAGGTCAAGGTAGCGAAAACTTCAAAACTAAAACGTTTCAGAAACATTTCGAAACTAAAACCCCAGTGTGTACGTGGCCTTATTCTTAAAAGAAATACAGGGAATCAGCCCCCCAGAATCTGGAATCTATTCTTTTGGAATCAATTCTCCCTTCCTAGTGCCAGCTTAACGCCCCCCCCCCCCATAACACCACGCAGCGATAGATAGATTGACCACACAGTGATAGATTTTTCACTCTCTGTACAGTTCAGTTCATCTAAATAAAATAATCGGTAATGGTCAGTTATTTGTTAACCCCAGCAGATAGAAAAACAGCTTGGCTTTGTAACTGCAGTCTGCTAGGTAGTCTACAGTTCCCTCTGGTTAGCTCTGGATGGGCGTATGAATATGCCGTATGTTAGGAATCTGATAGGGGTGTTTGGCACATAGATATATATACGGTCTCGCAGACCTAGAGTGTGTGTACAAACGGTCTTCTATTGGCTCTGCAGGACACGCTGCTACTGCTACTGAAGAGCCTCCCCATTGGCTGCTTCTTCAACATCTACGGCTTTGGCTCCACCCACAATTCTTTTTTCCCGTGAGTAATGCTTCCCTGATTCCTCTCATTGGTTTAGATGTGCTCTAAGCACTCTCCTTGGCTCTGCTTTGTAGACTTTTGTCTGCTGAGCTCTTTCATTGGTCTTAGACGTGCTTAGCTGGGCTCTGACATAGGTTCAGACATTGCCTGTTGAACCTTTGTTGGCTCTGACATGTTTTACAGATCTCTCGCATCGGAACTGATATAGGGTCATGTGTCGTGAACTGGTGCAATTGGCGTTAAATGGTCAAAATTATTTTTTACATTTTTATATATGATAGAATTGCATGTACTCTCCATTAAAACATACTAAGAACTTTGGAAACTTTGTGAAAATTTAAGGATATATCAAATATTTAGTGAGTGGTTTTTAATTGAAAATGCATTAAATTTCCGAGACGTTTTAGCCATTTTCTTAATTTAAAAGTTACGTATCTGCTTCATTTCTTGGCCAAACTCCACTTGGTTTGCAGTAAAATATACCTGAGATATTGCTTTAACCCCTTTGTGGAGAAGGTGATGCCGGCGGAATTTTTTTGCTCAACTGAGACATTCGTTGCTACTGCAGCTAAACTATTAGTGGAAATCACAAACACTGTGTTTTAAATGTATTGGTAGACGGTTCGAATTTCTGCCGAATACGGAGTTTCTAAGTCTATACCCCCACCTAGTCTATACCTATCCATGCGTGACATAGTGGACAATATCGTCTATGTTTGAGTTCATAAATATATTTATTCATCATATAAAATTAGAATAACGTCATAGCAACGAGATAAACCCAACAATAGCCTGATCGTATGCCAGAAAAGCCTTGAAAAGCCGTGAAAAGCCCTGCTCACTCAAATGCAAATTAAACTGTGAAAGTAATTTATTGTCTGGTACAATCGGTTTGAGAAATATACAACACCTGTATTACACTATCTGAAACGTCGCCGCGTAATACCCCCATGCCCTGTAAGCCTGTCTCATTCATTACAGTTCATTTTGGTTTAATTATCTGCTTTTTTATCCAATAGAGTACATTATAACCTTAGCAACGGTATATGCCATGTCTTTAGGGTGCTTTGAACAATCAACTACAGCCCAGCGTAACGGCAGTTTTCGTTTTAACGGTCTAGTATTGCACAAGCTCTATAGAATACGCATTAGGGAGGGGAGTTTCCCTTTTCCGATATGTAAGTATTTTGCGTATAAAATACTGTTGGTCTCGCTGGCTACAATGTACGTTCGTGTTTCCATTCGAGCACTGTCTTTCTAGTATGTTTGATAGCCCTATTGTTATTTTCGCATTTTGAGTGCATTTCACATACTGTAGTGCAATCGTTAAATCTATTTTTGATGTAGGCTACCGATGTTCATTGAAGATAGAACATTTGGCAGCATTTTGCAGATGGTGGAATACTCTTTTATGTTCATGTTATCGTACATAATATAGGCTATGGCGTATATACTTGTCTCTTAGGGCATGATAAATGCTCATTCCAATTTACTGTGCGCTGATATGTGGTAGATTAAGGTAAAATGTCCTTGGAGTCATTATGAGTAGGAAAATTAAAATTTAAAAAAAAAAAACTACGTTATTGAGGTACAAGAGTGAATGATTAGGCAACATATTTAGGTGTATGTAACACTGGGATGTCAATGTTTTTTATCTTAAGCCATCAGAAGGAGCAAATGTATATGCTTTATAATGGACAAAACTAATTTTATTCATTTTATGACATGTTTTGCATAGGGGTTTTGGACCCATAGATATCTACCAACCTATACTGATGAAAATATAGTAATTCCCACAAAATGCAAAAAGTGAGTTTTATGAGCCAAAACTGTTGATTTGTAGTTAAATATATCATAATTTTTTTTATTTAGAGAGCAGTGCACAATTTAGCCATTTGGATAGATTTGGAGACACTAATGGACAACAGGGTACACTGCTATATTTAGCATCATAGACTTTTAGTAATTCTGCATATCAACCTCAGAAAAACTTGTGGACATGGAGTTTATGATCCAGGAAATGTATATATATTACCAATTTCACTTATGTAACTCTCAGCAAACTAAAAAAAACTATTTTCTTTTCATTTTTCCAAAGTTTCTTTGCATTTGTGGCACTTTATTTTGACTTAAATTATGAAAATAAACAAATCTTAAGTCTGTATTGTAAATGGTACATCTGTCTTATTTCATTTAAGCCATTTACCAAGTTTATGTGATGCTCACACCTTGAGTTATAAAGCCTTAAGCCCTATTCGGACGGGATAAGTTTTCAGGACAATGTCTGTAAAGTAATGATTACCACAGGACGTCCGTAATGTTAATGGCCGATTTGGACGGGATAAAGTATCTCCGTAAACAGCGTCTAGAATTACAGAGATGGGAGTGTCTACTCCATGTTGTCGTCACACCGAAAATGTTCCCCACGAGTCATACAATGTTACACATCTTATCTTCACTGCAAACTGATTGCTTCTGGTAGAAAATCGGGAGCAATTGAAAAGATGCAGGCGCCAAAAAAAATAAACTACGTGGAGACAATGTTGGCATGACAAACATGTCCACAAAAAGCGTGAGGAATCCTGAATTACACCTCTTTATTAAGGTTAGTTTGAAAAAAAAACAATATTAGGCCATAACATGTATGTAAGGCTATAGCTACAACAGCTTACCTAAAGCTGCCACAAGCGTTGCCCCACTGTAGCCTACTTTTGAGCCTCTGTCTTCTTATTTTAGGTAACGTTGCATTAATTTAGAAGTCAGCCAATAGTTGTGGCTTGCACTTGGACCAAAGAGAGCATATAGAGCTTACGTGAAAAACCAGGAGAAAAGACTGGGGAAAACTAATTTCTCACAGGAAATAACAGAATTTTACCGGACATGTCAATTCGCATGGGATTGCTTTAACCTGGGGTAATTTTTACAGGACATTTAACAGGAGGTAAAAGACTCCGGAATCTTTACTGGCGCGGGAGCGCGCAGTCTGTAAAAGTTACGGACATGGCAGATTCAGACGGGACTAAAATAGCGGAGCTCCTCCGGTCATTATTACATTACCCCACCTCCCCCTGTAAAACTTATCCCGTCCGAATAGGGCTTTAAACAGAGCACCCCCTAAATAGGTGAAATTTGCCATCTGCGCCAAGGTGTTAAAGCAAAATAGATACATAATTCAGATTTGTTATTTGCATGCATGTTATTTATTAGAATGAAAAAGCACAATTTTATAATAATCTCTTCACCCTTTGTGTACATGCTAATGTAAGCAAAGCATCTCCCAAAACAAACCATTTAATCACATCTGGATTGAAACACTACATAAAATGTCCTCATGTTCAGTGTGCTGAAAGTGGTACAACTGTGGATTTGTTTCATTTCTTTTTAGTTCTACTCCAACATAAAGGACACTGTCCCTGTGAACAATTGCCTCTTTTGTATCCTTCTTGTATACACAGTATTCTTTTGTTGATTTCTGATACTTATAGAAATTGCCAGGAATGACTTCCATACCCTTTGAAAAACACAAACCGTAGGCTGATGTCTTGTCTTCTGCAAGTGTCACTACACCATCAAATGTTATGTGAAGAAGATAATACTCATCTAATGATTGCACAGAAGGCATTACAGGAACCACAATGTACAGACAGATCAATGAAAGAAGACCTACAGTGCTTGTATGCAATTCAACATCATCATCATCATCATCTGCACTAGGGACATCAACATTGTCATCCAGATCATCCCGATTACCTATAGGCCTAGTAACTTTAGTAGAAAACACAACGTCTTTAAATAGTTCAACATGTTCCTTGTTCTCACACTTTTCATAGTCATTGTTAATGCAAGGTACACAGTAACAGGACAGCTCTCTAACTTTTAGTATCCAATCTTGATTGGTTGAGGTTTCCTAGTGTTCGGTATTGTGTCATAACGAGTTAGATCCTGATCATGGTTGACCGTGTCCTTGGATACAAAGAAAAGCCTTCTTTTATGAAGACTAGGGGCCCTATCTTACACCCGGCGCTAAGCGGCGCTAACCCAAACGCAAGTGTCTTTGCTATCTTACACCCGGCGCATGGTTCATAATAACGCCTTGCGTTCACGTCCTTTAACTACCATGTATTCTTGCGCCCATTACAAGTGAACTGGGCGTGTTGGTCTTAAGATGAGGAGTGGCCAGGATTCTTTCTGGCGTATTGCTATCTTGAGCCAGCAGAAAACGCTTGCGCTAGAACCACCACAAACCTGGTCTAAAGTCATGTCGCAGTTGTTTACATGTTATTTTAACGGCGCATGTAAGTGCGTCTACATAGGTGTGTGCACAACGCGCATACCCTCCTGTCTGTTGCACACAGGGGCGCGCACAAGCATGACTAAAATATCTAGATCACAGTGTGAAATATTATTATTGTGTAGGCTATATCAAAAATGCATAATAATAAAAGGTTCCATAGGTCCACATACCTTTCCCTCAGCGAAGGGAAACGATGCCACATTACATTGCTCTCAGCCCGCTCCATCAACATCCAGGCGATGTGCGATGGTACGGGACAATGGCTATCCATTAAAAAGGAGCTGATACCACCTATATCAAGCCTAATGCGCGAATTGTCATTTATACCTAATGCGTGAATTGTCATTCAATGGAAAACTCGCGCACTGCAATAGACGGACATTTGAGTTTTGAAAATGCGCTTCAGATGTCATTACAATACAGCTCTGTTTATCTAGGAATACAGCCTGTAAGTAAATAGAATGGTTTGTGACTGAAAAAAGTTCAAAACCTTGTCCAGTGAATATTGCTTTTATTGTTTTTCAAATAGCCTAGGCTACAGCGGGTTCGCTGTGCATAAGGTTTTTTTCGATAGCCTATGGTTAAAAAACGGAGCTAAATATCACCATGTTAACTGAATTGTAACCTTAGCTATTCTTCGTCCT
This sequence comes from Synaphobranchus kaupii, assembly GCA_029718625.1. NCBI lineage: Eukaryota > Metazoa > Chordata > Actinopteri > Anguilliformes > Synaphobranchidae > Synaphobranchus > Synaphobranchus kaupii. Next base: position 41,184,829 of record CM056378.1, read on the forward strand.
TCATATTTTTTAAATTACAGTGACAACGTTTCCATACCCTCAGCTTATTAAAACCCCGCTGATTTCACCTGTTATTCCATAACTGAACAAAGGATTTTAAAGAGAACTAAGCGTCTAATTATAAACGAAAACAAATTTGCAGCACGTTACAATTCATTCACAATTAATTTTAATACCGTTATCTGCATGTTCGCTTTACATGAGCAGGTCTGTTTCCCCTGCTGTAAATCGCACTTTTAACAGTCTTCCTGGGAAAGTGGATTGTTTTAAAGCATTACGCTACCAGTAAAAAAAAGGTTGGTCACATTTCCATAAGCAGGACATTATAAAACAAGGGAAAATATGCGTGAACCTATGGGTTGCCAACCTGACAGCTTTATTCTATTTATTGTCATCATTAAGGCAAAATAACGTTATTTATTTTATTAATCAAAATTAGAATGCAGGTAATGAACTTCGGATGAAGCTTGAACATGAGTTCATTGCTTCATTGCATAATCAAACGAAATTCGTTAAACAGGCAGGCTAATTTGGCGTTTTCTAAGGTGTGACGGAAGCCATTGGTAGCTTATTCTCAGCTGTTGCAGGTGCCTTGAACGAAATTTAACCGCATACATTTAGTAAAATAACAGCACTGTCGGAAATTACCGGGAACTCATAATGGTTTGTCCGAATAATATTTATCATAGGCTACTAGTGATCCATATAGCCTGTTCCTTGATCGCACTAAACACGCACGCGCATGTCTGTTTCGCCATCATATAAGCCATCCGCCGAGGTGGAAAAGCAGGCTTTTAAAGGGAATGGGATATGACATTTTGATTGGTTTATTGCATGTCACGCCCATGACACACCTATAATTAATGAAGAGACTAGGTTCAGCCCACTTGCACGCTGCGCCGTGCTTAGCGCCCAAAAACCACGCCGTTAAAATAGCAAAAGTGGACTTGGACACGCCCTAAATTGACTTTACGCCATGCGCTTAGTCCAAGCGCCAAGATCGCCAAGATAGGGCCCCAAATGTTTCATTGATTTGTCTGTCTGCTAGTGAAGATATTGCAAAGTCATACAAGTCCATGGCATTGGAAATCAACAAATTAACATCTGAAATTACAGCATGCTTTGCCTCTGTTTTCAAGAAACCAGCAGCCTGGTCCACCTCACCCTTTCCTTAGAAACTTGCACTATAATTGTCCACCTTTTTGACATTCAGCACCTTCTTGCTCATGCTAAATTCAGCAAAAGAGTTTTTGCTCTTATACTGGGCCGCACAACCATCAGTTATTTGGTGCAACACAGAGAAAGAGCAGCTCATCTTTCTAAGTTTGGGTAAGATGATGTCCTCAATGTTCTCCTGAACAAAGAGGCTTTGGGCCTCTTCTTGTATGACAGTTGTATAGTTTTCGCTAAAATCTAATTCAATAGCACAATGATCTGATGGCAAGTTTTGTATGAGATTTTTCCACTGATCCCTCTGCCACTTGGCAGTGAATAGATGAAGAGGATAACCGGTCAGAAGCTCTGAAAGATATTCAGTTAATACACATGGCTTGGTTTTTTACCAAGTCTAGATGTTTGACAACCCTTTTATCCTTCGTAGTGGACTCTACATATTCAAACTTAAACCATGTGATGAGATCTTCACTGGTTAATTCCACCTCATGGAATTTCAACCCACTTTTCAATCCTCACTTATCGCACTCCTGCTTGATACAAGACATGCTATGGTATTCCTTACCATCTGGCTTGGGACACAATGTGGATTTTTACCAACGAGTATACATCATTGTACACTGTCACATTAAGGTTCTTTCTTTGCCAATATGCCATGAGTGCTCGGAAGGCCTGGCGTACCGATACACACCTCTGGCAGCAACATTGCTCAAGGTCCCGCAATGTTGCAGGATGTACAAAGGAGGGTTTCAACCGACGAAATGTTGTCTCACTAATACTAATGTCACTGTTTTTGACTCTGAACTGTCTGTAAGCTTCACGAAAGGATTTCATGAGAACATGCCGGTTGTGTTCAATGTAACTATTTGTAGCAATTCGCTTGCGGATTTTGTTACGTTCGGTGTCTGGTTGCATGTGAAACCTCATTCACCAAAAAATCACAGATTTTTTGATTCCACTCATCAGTAATCCTTTCACCCCTAGCTTTCCTACGAACATCAAGGAATGCAGCATCCTTCCCTTGAACAAGGTTCTGTTGGAGCTTTGTCTTTCTCACACGTTGCAAAGTCCTTTTGATGAACAACCTTTTTGAAGCTTTTGTCGTTATCCTCTTTAGTTTGCATTCCTCACCAATCAAATTAGCCGCCAGCTTTTGTTTGAATGTTGTAACTCCGGTTCCTTTTTTGGCTTTCACTGCACTTAAAACTTTCGATGCATCTGACAGTATCACCCCAATTATTGCCTGATCCCCCTGCTCCTCTGGAGGTTTCATTAGTCCTTTCTTTTCTAAAATGTTCCTCATGCGTTGTGATGGGGGTGGCGGCCATAGCTTTGATTAAAGTAGATTTTTCAGCCGGACTAGAAGGCAACTGAATGCTTAATTCACAAATCGATGTTTTGCAATGCGCTTGGCTGCTGACATAGCTGAGTAGGTTGGTTTGGATTGTCCTGAACATGAATGTTTTTTGAGTTTATATTCCCTAGTCCAAGAATTTCCACATGAGGTATAAGTGTACTTTTTTTCAGCATGTTGCAGAGCATGTTGGTGGAAATTGTCCTTGCGTGTGAATGTGGCATCACCTACGTCACAAATTAGTTTTGTCTTACAAATGTTCCTTGTTTTGGGGGTAGCAGTCGTATCAATGGGCTTCACTTTTTTCTTGACCAACTTACCCGGGCAAGATTTTATATGGCGAGCAAGGTTATCCTGTCTGTTGACTGTACACCCACAAGTACACTTGCAACTTATGGGAGTACCTTGTGTCTTTTCATGTCTTACAAGATCACACTTGTGTATAAAGTTCTTGTGGCAGGTTGTACATTCATAGCATTTGGATTTGTGAGTTTTCTCAACATGCTGCCGTAACATGTCCTTGCGTCTGAACCTGAGTCCACACTCTTCACACATATTCAGAGTTTCTAAGCATGAGGAGTGCATAGTCACCACGTGACGCTTTAAACTTCTCTTGGCAGTAAACTTCAGTTCACAATAGTCACATTGCAGGGTATCCCCTGTATGCCTCAGCATGTGTTCCTTCAAATACCCCTTCCTAGAAAAAGTTTTAGAATACACAGTACAGGTTACTCCGTCATTTGCCATGATTCCGATTTTACCATACCATCACCACCACCACGGCCACTAAGCAAGAAGCAGGTGCATAGATGAAGCCAAAAGTCTGGTGCAGAGAGAAAAGCAGGCTACAGGTCCTACAAGAAATAAAATATATTAATGAAGTGCAAAAAAGAGACAGTACAATGATCAAATGAATGAAGTCTGGTACATTTTTATTGAAATACAACTCTACACAAACACACATCAATTGACAACTGGCAAGGTGACCAACCCTGGTGACCATGTGCTCTGCAAAATGGCTGACCTTAATAATGCAATTTTTAGCCACCAATATGCATTTTTTAATACTCGCTATTGCCACCTAGTGGATAATTAAAGAACTAATTGATATAGTTATGAATTGGTAACTGTTTTCACACTCTCTATTTGAACTCATCATTTTACTCACCGAGCCTCCTCACCGAGCTTCCTCCACACCAAATTCTGCTCGACCACCCTGTAGTCATTTGCCCATAACTTTTGATTGAAATAAGATCATCCAAATTGGTTTTCAATTCTACAGACAAAATGCTAAAAGATGATACCAGACATGAAGACATCAGCCATAGGGAAATGATAAAACTTTGCAATTGAAAATATGGAATAAGAAATTCATGTAACGCCTCCACCCTATTAGAGCACCAGTTCACGACACATGACCATCGTCTTTACAACTCTATCAATGATCGGTGGATCTCTCTCATTGGATCAAACTGAGTTTTTTGAACTATTACTGGCTCAGACGTCCTCTGGAGGTTTCTCATATTGGCTGGTACTTTGATATAGTGACATGTAGTGATGGTTTGCATAAAGTTTTATGAAAGCAAAAATGGGCAGAGCTACCATATTTCAGAACTTCATCAAAGACTCACTTGTTTCAATCAGTTGGATCAAAATGGATTTGTTAAAATAAGCCAAGGATTGAAGCTTGACTCATACCAGGCTTACAAAACCTCAGTCTCCCAGCACTAGTTATAGGACACAAAGTGAGCTTGGATTTGGCCTGTGTCTGTCTGGCAGGAAGAGTGTAGAGTACAGCCAGGAGACGATGGACCAGGCGCTGGAGAAAGTTGGGGCGATACAGGCGGACATGGGGGGCACTGAGATCCTCTCGCCCCTGACACACATCTACAGCCAGCCCTGCCTTCCGGAACATCCCAGACAGGTAAACCCGCCCCTTTCCTAACAGGAACACACTTTGCTCAACAAAAAGTGATCTATGGCTGCAGTCTCGCACGCAAACACAGCCCCGAGTGGGCAGATATGCATACAGGTGCATTTCAGGTGAAACTAAATGAACAGTTGACTCATTATTCTTTGTTGCACAAGTAGCACACCTGGCTTTCAGACAGGATGCACTGCTAAGCCAGGGCAGGCTGGCTTGGCTCAGTGTGGATGATCATTGAGGCGATTGTGTGTGCCACAGCAGTGCTCTTTCCCAGCTCCTTTAGTGTACTCAACAGTGCCCCCCCCCCCCCCCCATTAATTTCCCGGAAGCTTTATGTGTAGTGTGTTTGCCTGCACAATGGCTTGAAAACTATGCATGATGAGAAGAACATTTGGGGATATTTTAGAAAAGATTTATGTCATATTTTTAAATGTGTTACATTGAAAATAGGTTTCTTTTTTGTAAATTCCCTCTTGGGAGGTCAACTTTATTTTTTATTTATGATTTGCAAAATTATGGAAAATAGGTTTCAGTGCAAGACAAGTACAATCGAAGACGATATGTAAATAGTCCCAAAAGTGATATACCTTATTGTTTATACTGTTTAACCCCTGTGCGCAATTGCCAAATTTAGACAATCCTCAGCTAATTATGTACTGTTGTATTTAAGACTTTATAACTCCTGGGGCTCTATCTTGGCAATCTTAGTGCTTTGTCTAAACACATGGCGTAAAGTGCATTCAGGGCGTGTCCAAGTCCACTTTTGCTAGTTTGACGGCGTGCTTTTTGAGCGCTAAGCACGGAGCAACGTGCAAATGGGCTGAACCTAGTCTCTTCATTAATTATAGGTGTGTCTTGGAGGTGACATGCAATAAACCAATCAAAATGTCATATCCCATTCCCTTTAAAAGTCTGCTTTTCCACCTTGGCGGATTGCTTATATGATGGCGAAACAGACATGCTTGTGCGTGGTTAGTGCGATCAAGGAATAGGCTATATGGATCAAGTATGATCAATATTATTTGGACTAACCATTATGGGATCCCGCTAATTCCCGACAGTGCTGTTATTTTACAAAATATATGTGGTTAAATTTTGTTAAAAGCACCTGCAATAACTGAGAATAAGCTACCAATGGCTTCCGTCTCACCTTAGAAAACGCCAAATTAGCCTGCTTGTTTAATGAATTTTGTTTGATTATGCAATGAGTCATTGTCAAACATCACTTCCATGAGGCTGTTCTCATGGAGTTCTCAAAGTTTCATCTGAAGTTTCAACTTCATCTGAAGTTCATTACCTGCATTCTACTATTGATTAATAACATAAATACCGTTATTTTGCCTTAATGATGACACTAAATAGCCTACAATAAAGCTGTCAGGTTGGCAACCCAGAGGTTCACGCATATTTTCCCTTGTTTTATAATGTCCTGCTTATGTAAATGTGACCAACGCAGTTAACATGGTGAAATTTATCTCCATTTTTTAACCGTAGGCTATCGAAAAAACCTTATGCACAGCGAATCCTGGGGACTGTAGCCTAGGCTATTTGAAAAACAATATTTGCAATATTCACCGGACAAGGTTTTGACTTTTTCTATTTACTTACAGGCTGTTGGCCTAGATGAACAGAGCTGTATTGTAATGACATCTGAAGCACATTTTCAGAACTCAAATGTCCGTCTATTGCAGTGCGCAAGTTTTCGATTGAATGACAATTCACACATTAGGTATAAATGACAATTTGTGCATTCGGCTTGATATAGGTGTTATCAGCTACTCTTTAATGGATAGCCATTGTCCCGTAACAGAAGATTGTCCCCCCAGAAGATTACAGGAATTATTGGCAAATATAGGCTAAGTCATAGCTTGATCCAGGATAATTGCGAATAGTCTATGCATGTAACCTTCAGTGGCGTAATGTCGGCTGTATAATAGGCCTTCGGTAACCTTACCAAGTTTATACTGATATTACTCTCAACCTGTTTCCACTTATAGTTCTTAATTATCAATCAAGCAATTCATGAACTGAATAATAAACATCAATGAATGTATCAAGTTTTTCTGCGGTAGTATTTTTCTTTGCGTCATAAAATGGGTAGCACTTAAATATATGTAGCAACGGCCGGTGCGTTGGAAAAAGTGGGGTGTACAGGATTACTTGTTTCCGTTTATTTAGCTTGAGTAGCCTAACAATCAAACTAACTAATCAAAATTAATTTGCTGAATAATCCAGACCAATTTGTAGCCTATAATGATTTAGTAATGATAACAACAGAGACAACTTGAGATTATTTAACAAGGATCAGGCAATAATCTGAATGCGTTAAAGAATGTCATTCATTTTAAGACGACACACAAATTAGTCAAAGCGATTTAAACATTAGAAAGCAAAAATTTAAAGAGGACAGCCTCTTAAAGGGTAAGTTCGCTATTTTGGACCTTGGACCCTATTTGCGGTCCGTCTTCCATGAACCTGACCCATGAAGTCCATTTTTTCGCTGATCGGTCCAGTATTGAGTTCGCTACAGATTTCCTGTAGGCTCTCACTGGGCTACAATAGAAGTCAACGGGGCAATTAGAAATGTTCGATAAATGTGCTTTCATGTACAATAAATGAGACGGGAAGCTCAGGGTGTATTGTTACCGGTCTCAGTATGCTCTCCTGTGAAATGTATCTCAATCCGAACATTTTTACGTGCTTGGCATGGCTTGGAAGTAAGCATTTCTCTGTTGCTTGTTTTCGCTGCTCCCGCGGAGTACTATGTGTCGGGGGTAGGGGAGCGGGAAGGTGTGCCGGCCGTTTACGAAACTATCTAGTTGAGCAGTCTGCGTTTGTTTACCTGCAGCAATTTCCACAAAAAAACTTGGATGATGGATGACTATAATGATTACGAAGACGAAGAATTCGATTTTGACTTTGACGTTACTGGCTACAGATTTGAGCCAGAATACACGGACACGGAACTACAAGAGATGGATGATAAGAGAGCAAGAGAAGAGAGAGAGGCTAAAGTTGCGCAGGTAATGTTATCCGAAGTCAGTGCGAGGCAGTGCGGTCGGAGAAATAGTTCTGTTTCAAATGGAACTGTTGTTTCAACGTTCGGTTTGCGTTTGCGATAGCCTACATTTCACAGGAGAGCATACTGAGACCGTAAGAATACACACTGAGCTATAAAAGCACATTTATCGTTGTTTTTCCATAACATTTCTAATTGCCCCGTTGACTTCTATTGTAGCCCAGTGAGAGCCTACAGGAAATCTGTAGCGAACTCAATACTGGACCGATCAGCGAAAAAATGGACTTCATGGGTCAGGTTCATGGAAGACGGACCGCAAATAGGGTCCAAGGTCCAAAATAGCGAACTTACCCTTTAAGTGTCTCGAACCATTGAGAGCAACACATAATAAACCTACAAAACGTTGAACATTTAAACATGGAGCATTTAAAAGTCAGAATCTTTGCATGATAACACCATCATAAATGTGGATATAGAAAAATGCAACACAAGTTTGTGATGCACAGAACAATAATGCTATCTCACAATAAATAGCTTAAAGAGATACTGCAGAGGCTTTTCTAAGGCCTTTTTTACCGCTTCAATTTGAACTGGAACTTGTGAGTGGGTGTGGTCATATGGCGATGGTGCCACGTAGTCATATTATGAATATTCATACGGTCAAAGAGTGAAAGGGTGTGTCGATATAAGTCGTAATATTAACGTTAGCAGTAATACAAAGCAATTCACATTTGAACTTGAACGAACTAGTTAGCAGTAAGGGTCTCAGTCTCAAAGAGGAAAAAAAAACCCTCTGCTTTTATACCACGTGCCCAGCCGAGACCACCCCTAGGATCACCTCAACTCCACCCATTTTTATGTTAAGGATCTTGTGACGTCACGAATCCCCGGAAACTAGCGTATTGGTAAGCCTACACAAAAACTCAGATAAAACTATTTTGACTAAACATGAGATTTTCGGACATAAACAGTTGTGTATGATCATAATCTAACCCAAAACATCGGTTTTCAACGGGAAAAGTCGGTTTTTGACTGCAGTATCACTTTTTTGATTGACAATTTTTTGATTTTGATTGACAATCAGGCAAAGTAAAACAGATTGAGAGTGATCATCCGTTAAAGGTAAGTTTACAGAAGGCCTAGTTCTACTCCCAAGGTACGCCACTGGTAACCTTACACGTACCATCGCACATCGCCTGGATGTTGATGGAGTGGGCTGAAAGCAATTAATGCCGTATTCCCCTTCGCTGAGGGATAGGTAGCCTATGTGGTCTTTGACCTATGGACCCTTTTATTATTATGCATTTTTTCATATAGCCTACACAATAATAATATTTCACGTTGTAATATTGATATATTTAGTCATGCTTGTGCGTGCCCCTGTGTGTAACAGACAGAATGGTGTACGTGCGCTTAGAGGCACTTATATGTGCTGTTAAAATAGCATGTAAACAACTGCGACATGACTTTAGACCAGCTTTGTGGTGGTTCTAGCATAAGCGCTTTCTGCTGGCTCAAGATAGCAATACGCCAAAAAGAATCCTGGCCACACCTCATCTTAAGACCAACACGCCCAGTTCACTTGCTATGGGCCCAACATGACTTGGTATTTAACCGAAGTAAGTGCTAGGGGCTATAAACAACCCTGCGCCGGGTGTAAGATAGCAAAGACACTTGCGTTTGGGTTAACGCCGCTTAGCGCCGGGTGTAAGATAGGGCTCCAGGTGTGAGCATCACAGGCACTTGGAAAATAGCTTAAGTGCAGCCACACTTTTGTACCATTTATAATACCAACTTAGATTTGTTTTTGTTCATAATTTAGGTAAAAATAAAGTTCCACAAATGCAAATAAATCTTGGCAAAAACAAAAATGTTTTTCTTTAGTTTGCAATGAAATACTGAAAGATAAGTAAAACAGATAAAACTATACATTTCCTTGGATTTACACTCTTTTTGCACAAGTTTGCTAAATCTGAGGGTGGTATGCAGAACTACTAAATATCTATCATGCAAAATGTAAGCACCCTGTTGTGTGTTGTGTACCCTGTTCTCCCTTAGTGTCTCCAAAATAAATCATAAAATAATATATTTGACTACAAATCAACTGTTTTGACTCATGAAATTCATTTTTTCATCATTTTCAATTTGAATTACATCTTTTCATCAGTATTGGAGGATAGATATCTATTGGTCCAAAAACCTATCCAAAACCTGTCATAGAAGGAATAAAATAATTTTTGTCCAAAAACATAGATGTGCCATATGACACATTTTATTTAACAATTTGTATACGCGATTCGTTTGTAAGTCCAAAGAGAAACAATGTGTTGATTAATGTGGATCTATTTCACTACAAGTCTGCACACAGTGCACACACCACCACTAAAAATATGGTGGACCGCGGTAGACATCAACATCGGCTGCCTTTGTCATTGTAGTGCAGGTGTGCCAATAGGAGCCTGGAGAAAAAGTAAACTATGCAGTTCACCAATATTGATTGCTTACATGGCAAAAAGTAAGCAATCAATATTGCACTCTATTGCAATGAAGTCTCCTGCTCCTAGGATGCGTGTAAAACCATAGGCTGACAAACCATTCTTTTGAACCTCATAGCTCCATTTGTGGTCTTAGACTGCCACCCTGTGGCTAAAAGGTGCATTTTGCCCACTGACATGAAAGCAATAATATTGTATATTTCTTTATTGAAATAATTCCCCAACAGTCACAATGACATTACATGAAAATAACAGTCAAAAATCTTAAAAACGTTCCTAGTTATAAAGTCTCACCGTAGCTAGCCAGCCAACTAGTTTAAAATACTTTGACTTCTGGCTAAGGTTGCAGTGCTTCCCCTAACTTAACTCATCTGTGGTGTAGGCTACACCTCCACAGCACGGCCACAAAATAAAGTCAGTAAATAAAGTCGTCACTAATGGGATTTATTAAGCAGAGGCTTGTTTGGAGACGCACTGTCATGACAGATGAACGACCACATAAATTTGCCACATCAACAAGGCAACCAAAAATTTAACTTTTTCTTTATCTCTAGGCTCTAGCTAATGATAAAGTAACAAGTTTTATCTCACATTACAGTCTCTAGTGGTGTTTCCGCCAGGGCCAGTGGCAGAGGCTGCTAATGTCGATGGAACTGAAGGACAGTGAATGGATAGGACAGCACCAGGTAGGCATATCAGTCTCACGCGGTGCTGTTTTCAAAATCCCATCCTGAACTCCATCATATCTCCGGGGACATAATCCTCCTCCCTAAAATGTGCGGCTGCACACGACCGCATTTTTTGGACACAGATGCCGCAGTGAAGTCCTGATCCTCACCTGCACAAATCGCACCCGCGCACGAAAATGAGGGGAAAAACATGAACTCTGTGCCCTGTCAGGCTAAAAACACAAAAGGTCACCATCCTAAATTGCTGTGAAACAACTAAAATGGAAACTAACTAAATGACTAAGCAACTGACCGACTGACCTCACTAACTAACTACTAACTACCAACCAAGTAGGCTACTGCATTGTGTGGCTCGTTACAAACTATGGACCATGACGATGACGGGGTACCTCAGAGCTTCTGCTCTTTTCTATCCATTGCTGAACTTTATTGGCCGAGGTGGGGTGGAGGACAAGGGAGGAGTAACGTTACAGTTTTACTCGGGGAATTCTAGTTCAGCATGCAAGTGATGCCCATTCCCGTTTGCCAGATTATTTCATTAAAGCAAACTTTTTTGGTCTTTAGTAAGAATAATTATAATCCAATAAATACATAAAATAAAGAACTAAGAAAATAAAATATATAGGAAATAAAATAGAATTGACAAAAATATAAAATACAATAAGTTAAAAAATTAACTGTATTAACTCAGTCACTGCACAGTGGCAAGGTCAAGCAAAGACTATATCCTATAACGTCACTGGGCGATATGTAAAAAAGGAACGTTTTTAGGGGGCGTGGCTTATAATGCCAATTTTTCTCTGTATTTCTGCCCTTGTGGCCTCTAAAAAAAATAATTAAAATTTTTTTTTCAAATCACCTTCTCCATGAGCCCAAAATTTAAAATCCGTTAAGAAATTTAACCTGCATGTTGCCCTTTAACTGTAAGCTTTGTGGCTGTTGTAGTTCATTCTAAGGCAAGTACCTGGTACATGCACAGTAGTTTGGGGCTATATCTCTGCTCTGACTACAGGTAGAAAGTTGGCTGAGAGCTCATTTTAGTCAGGAGGAGAGCTACTTTTCTACAAACCCAACATAATTTTTAGGTGGAATTCCCCTTTAAGTATATAGTCGGTATTGTCAGACCAGGTAAAACAGCTGGAGATTTGTATACCCAAGAATTTAAAGGGTAACTACACCCTAGATCACTTTTTTTTAGCTGTAAATGTGTTTGTACCTTATAATGAACTGATTAATCGGTTCCGTTATTTCAACAATTCTGAAATAATAACATAAATCAGGAGAAACTGGTAGAAAAGCTTTTTTGTGCTACCCCTAACGGTTGAAATTTCCTTTCTGCTGCCCGCTCTGGCCCTGTCCTAATCATGACATCTGAGTACCTATTTCTTCGTACTACTACGTCATATAGATAATTGTTGTCACCCACAACGGAAACAGCCGGCACCTGATTGGTTAGACCCGCTAGTTACTTGAGTTTCGGCTCCACGTTTTTAAAGGATAAGTTCGCTATTTTGAACCTTGGACCCTATTTGCGGTCTGTCTTCCATGAACCTGACACATTGAGTCCATATTTTCGCTGATCGGTCCAGTATTGAGGTCGCTACAGATTTCCTGTAGGCTCTCACTGGGCTACAATAGAAGTCAACGGGGCAATTCTAAATGTTATGGAAAAACAACGATAAATGTGCTTTTATAGCTCAGTGTGTATTCTTACGGTCTCAGTATGCTCTCCTGTGAAATGTAGGCTATCGCAAACGCAAACCGAACGTTGAAACAACAGTTCCATTTGAAACAGAACTATTTCTCCGACCGCACTACCTCGCACTGTAAACTTCCGCAGTCTAGCTACGTTGTAGAGAGGGGCGGGCCGCTTGAAAAGCAGTTGATCACAAATCCTGACCTCCCGTTGGAGTTTAACTAGCTAGTAGCCTACAGCAGAACTATTTGTAACGCAGTGTTTGTAATCATCATTTGCACCTCTTGCAAGAACACCAAAAGTCCCTCGAAATTCTTGGTCTAGCCTCGGCAGCGACTTCGGATAACATTACCTGCGCAACTTCAGCCTCTCTCTCTTCTCTTGCTCTCTTATCATCCATCTTTTGTAGTTCCGTGTCCATGTATTCTGGCTCAAATCTGTAGCCAGTAACGTCAAAATCGAATTCTTCGTCTTCGTAATCATTATAGTAATCCATCATCCAAGTTTTTTAGTGCAAATTGTAGCCTACGTTGCTGCAGGTAAACAAACGCAGACTGCTCACCTAGATAGTTTCGGAAACGGCCGGCACACCTTCCCGCTCCCCAACCCCGACACATAGTACTCCGCGGGAGCAGCGAAAACAAGCAACAGAGAAATGCTTACGTCCAAGCCATGCCAAGCACGTAAAAATGTTCGGATTGAGATACATTTCACAGGAGAGCATACTGAGACCGGTAACAATACACCCTGAGCTTCCCGTCTCATTTATCGTACAGGAAAGCACATTTATCGTTGTTTTTCCATAACATTTAGAATTTCCCCGTTGACTTCGATCGTAGCCCAGTGAGAGCCTACAGGAAATCTGTAGCGAGCTCAATACTGGACCGATCAGCGAAAATATGGACTCAATGTGTCAGGTTCATGGAAGACAGCCCTACCAAATAGGGTCCAAGGTCCAAAATAGCGAACTTATCCTTTAAACCGGAACAACATTGCGCCCTGTTCATAAACTCTCTTATTCCACCTAAAGTCCACTAAAATATGTTTCTGAAGATATTTGAGGTGAGAAAAAGGCCATGCGGGTGCTGAATCTTGATTCATATTTGATGTGCAACATCTAGTTTGACAGTTTGATCCGAGTTATACGAAATAATTTGAACAATCCTACGTTAATTTATGCAAATGACGATGGACACAGCTCCTCCGCCCTCACCCCTCTCCCTCGCTCACCCCACAAAGTATTTTTCAAAATTGTTTTGTGGGCGGAGACAGGCTGAAACAGTGTGGTTAGTTACCCTTTAAAACAATTAACAATCTCAACTGCTTTACCCTCGATAGTTACTGGGGAATGGTTGACATTACTCTTCCTGAAATCTATTACAATCTCTTTGGTTTTGTCTACATTCAGGGTCAAGTTATTATCCTTACACCACAGGGCCAGCTCCCTTACCTCCTCCCTATAGGCATCCTCCCTATAGAGAAGCAGGTATGTTATTGCATATAGAGGTTTTAGCAAGTTTTTCAAAGCATTTCATTATCACAGAAGTCAGGGCGACTGGCCTATAATCGTTCAGGCATGTTACTGGTGATTTTCTGGGTACCGGTATAATAAAGCTTTTAAAACATGACGGAACCCCGCAAGATATCAATGACTGATTAAAATATCAGTAAAAACGGTACATAGTTGAACAGGATTTTAAGACCCGTGATGGAATTCCATCAGGACCTGGAGCCTTTCGAGCTTTGACAGATCTAAAAACCTTCTCAACGTCATTCTCTATCACCTGCATGGTGATATCACAGATGGGTTGATCAGAGAGAGTCTCAAAGCATTCGTAAAAGCGATTCAAATCATCAGCTGGTGAAGCACTGTTTGTGTTAAAAACACTAGGTCTGGATTTGTAGTCTGTGATTTCCAGTATCCCTTTCCACATACGCCTCGGGTCAAAATCCCTGTAGTTGTGCTCCAGTTTGTCCCTGTATTGTCTTTTGGCTATCTTGATAGCCCTGAAAAGTTTGTACCGGGCTTTCTTATAGTGCTTCATGTCTGCCAGTTTATAAGCAATGTCTCTCTCCTTTAGCTGTAGCCTTACAGAATTATTAATCCAAGGTTTTTGGTAAAGGGTGGAGCGAATGGTGCAGGTGGGGATACAAGTTTCTACACAGAAGCATACATAATCCATTATTGATTGACTGTAATCATCCAGACTTGAATCAGTCTTAAAAACTGACCAGTCAGTTGATTCTGAACAGCCCTGGAGTGTCAATACATTATATTCCAACACCATACTGTCCTCACTGTGGGCTTGGTGCTTTTTATTTTCTGCTTGTAAATGGGTAACGGAAGCACTGAAGAATGGCCAGACTTCCCAAAGTGAGGCCGCGATATCGACCTGTAACCTCCTTTAATAGTGGTGTAGCAATGATCAAGAGTCTTATCTCTTCTAGTTAGACAGCTTACATGCTGGATGATATTTCAGCATCACCACCTTAAAATTACAGTGGATAAAATCGCCTGCCACTATGAAAATGGCCTCAGGGTAAACATTCTCGTGTCTGCTAATCACACTGTAAAATTTGTCCAAGGCTGCTGTTTGGCTGGCCCGTGGTGGAATATAGACGGCAGATAACAGAGCAGAGGGAAATTCTCTCGGTCGCCAAAAAGGTTGACACTTGATTGTTAGATGTTCTAACACTGACGAACAGTCTTTTTGTCATGGTTTCTGGCAGCCTCCGGTTGTTTCTGCGGTCGTTTTTTCTTTTGGCGACGTCGGGGCAATCTATCCGGTGCTTTGCTGTCGCTCGGCAGTGATTTATCTCACCTGTTTTGAGTTTCCTGTCGGCTATATAAGCTCAGGGTTTCCGCTTTCCTGTGCTTCGATATTGTCTCTGCTATTTGACTTCGAAGTCGGTAAAGTATAGGATTGCAGTTTCTACGTTTCTGGTTGTTACAAATAAACGTAGGTAGTCCGGTTAGAGTTAGGGTAAAGATTTATTTAGTCTTTTTGTTTCCTTTTCTCTCGTTATTCCTTTATACTCCTCTACCTGTTACCTTTTGTTCAGCTCTTTCGCACCTAGAGCTGTAGGTAACAGGTTCTATTTCTATTTTGTTTCTTTCGCCCTTTTTACACAGGCTTTCTTTTGTTTTTCTCTGACCTCCAGTTATACGCATCTTGTGTGAGAGCGTGAGGTTCTTTTGTTGTTTGATTACTCGCTATTGCCGAGTTTGCCCTCTTTTGTGGTTGTTTTTGTGTTGGCTAATGCCGGGAGGTTTTCATTCCCATTGTTTTCATTTATATTCCCTCCTACTGTGGAGCTGTCCGCTTGGTGGTGTATTTATTACGATATACACTTTTAGATCCCTTGGTTGTTGCACTTGGTTCTCCGAACCTTACACTCCCCCCTTTACAGAATATCGAAGCCATTATGGAAGGGCCAGCTACACCACGGGTTTCTAATAAAGTACCGGCCAGTCAGGGCGCTACAGGGGTTACCCCCGAGGAGGCTATTCTCACCTTGCAAACACAACAACACCAGCTGATGGAGTAACTCCAACATCAGGGAGAATGCCTTCACAAATTAATGGAGAGTCTCCACAGACTCTCTGTTGCTGTCAATCCACCCCCAGTTGCACAAGCACCGACACCTCCCGTTCCCTTGCCACATTCACTTAAAGATCCCAAGCACCAATTACCACCCGCTACAGTGGGTAGCCGGGGAAGTGTCGGCCGTTTTTGACCCAGTGTTTGGTTTTTTTTCAAGCACAGCCTTCCCGGTTTTCAACACCAGAATCCCAGGTGGCGTTCATTTTATCCCTACTAAATGACCAGGCGCTCGCTTAGGCTGATAATCTAATTCGGGCCAACGCACCTATCATTCGTGATCCAGTCCAACTGATGAAAGAAATGCAGTTGGTCTTTGATCATGATGTATCCAGTGAAGAGGCAGCCACGAAACTGACTAGTTTGCACCAGGGCACTGATACGGTGGCGGCGTTTTCTATCGCGTTTCGAGCATTGGCAGGGGAGACAGGATGGGCTGACGGCCCGCTTAGGTCGTTATTTTTGAAAGCAATATCGAATCCTATTAAGGACGCCCTAGCCGGGTTTGATCCACCCGCTACGTTCAGTGCTCTGGTTACTACGGCTATACGCTTAGACAACCGCATCAGGGAGCGTGAGCGAGAGCATAGAGTCCGCCCGGTTCGTCAAACTTCCGCATTGTCGGTAGGCACTCCCTCTGCTTTTCCTAATTACTTCTCTGCTGATCAGGTGGAGCCCATGCAGGTGTCCCTGCACAAGTCTAAGGGGGCTAAACTGCGGGAACAATGGTGCCGCTACTGTAAGCGCAAAGGGCATTTAAAGGATCAGTGTCCCAAGTTGGTGGGAAACGAGTGGTCTCACTAGGGAAACCGAGATCCCCAGTGAGACAAAATAGTACTCTTTCTCTGACCCTTTTGCCTGTCCGGCTGCTTTGGAATGGGCGCTCGGTTGGTGTTGACGCCTTTATTGATTCAGGAGCAGTGGAGTGTTTCATTGACACTAAATTGGCTAGGGAATTAGAGATTCCCACACATTGACTCACTAGTTCCGTCAGGTTACTGCTTTCGATAGCCGTCCCTTGGGTTCCGGGATCATTGAAGAAATAACTGCTCCTTTAATGATGCACATTTCTCTCCTGGGTCACTTGGAGTGAATACAATTTTTTAAAGTTGATTCCCCGTCGTATCCACTCGTTCTGGGACATTCATGGCTGGGTTTGCATGACCCTCATGTTAGTTGGGGCAGAGACAGGGATCCTATTCGCCAGTGGGGTTCCCAGTGTCAATCCCACTGTCTAACTGTTATTTACCCTTCATCGGGCTGCGTACCTGACGGCTCTGATAGTGAGTGGGAGGAGGCGGAGTTTCGCTCTGATAAAGATACTCCCTCCGCCCTCGATGGGAGTGGAGAGGCGAGTCTGTTCTGGGATCCCTTTGCTGAGGGGGGTTCTCTAGAGGAGGATAGCCTTTCTTTTTCTGATTTCGAGTGGGAGATGTCATCTGGCGTTCCTTCCGAGACCCCGGAAGTGGTACGGGCGCTCGAATTTCGCCTGCCCGCTAATGTACCATCGGAATATTCTGACCTCGCTGTACTGAGTTATTTGAATATAAAGTTGAAAATTCGGTAGGTATATGTCAAAATGGCGTATACCTCTACCACTTGCTCTTTTTGAAAGACTACAGTGTTTTCAAGTGGGCGTGTAAATTACATAGCAAGTAGGCGGAGCCAGCGAGGGAAGAATCTCACTGTTCTGAATAGGGATGGTTCTGTGGTAGGGACACATCATAGATCAAGCTAGCAATCATTGCTATTTTATTTTTATGTCAGAAAATTACATTGAGAGGCTACATTATTTCCTAAAGATGTTTTGGAAAACTAAACCAAACAGGAGTGCTGTCTGTTACAGAGTGGAGCTTATGGAGCTCAATAACTAACAAAAGTATTTGAATTTAGTATATTTGAATTATATACGTGTGACTTTTCATAAACTTGAATTTTTTTGTGCTGTATTTCATAAATTTGCATTTAAACAAAGATTGAAATTCAGATTTTCAAAATTCAGATCCATAAATACAAATCTCTCTTATTCAAATTTCTGAAATTCAGATTTTCAAAATTCAGATCCATAAATACAAATCTCTTGGATTCAAATTTCTGAAATTCAGATTTTCAAAATTCAGATCCATAAATACAAATCTCTTCGATTCACATTTCTGATATTCAGGTTTTAACAATTCAGATCCATAGATACAAAGCTCTCTAATTCAAAGTTCTAAAATTCAGATTGAAATTCAGATTTTATGTTAACTAGGCCAAAGGTGAAGCATCCGGGCTTCCCAGGAAACTTCCCAGCGTTCGGAACTGTCGAACTCGCATTTAGCCAATCACAGAGCTGCTAGACTTCAGCTAGCGGCGGCAAGTGCAGCAACGCTGTTATTCACGCCGTGGTGCAGATGACGAGCCGTAACGTTAACGAGGTAATTATATAGTTATATAGCCTACGTTAGTTATATACAGGGTTGATAAACACTCAAAGCGCTGTATTGCTACTAGTGTGATATATTTTGCGTTAGCTAATAGTGGTTGAATTGTAAAATGTTTTCCGCAGGCAGGTACATCCAATCTTGCCGTTCCTTTTCATTTATTTCAAAAAATATATAAATTTCACCGTAGCCTATGTAGCCTATGCAATATGTCACGTTTAGCCTAAACAAAAATGTCAGTAATATTATGCTTACCTGCAAAACTATAATGATTTAGCCTATTTTTTCCATGAATAAACGTGGCTTTTGTTCATCCTAAAGAATGGGTGGTGTTATGGATTAAAGCGCTTTATAATAAATGAAAAGGAACGGAAGATCGGATGTAGCTACCTGCCTGTGGAAAGCATTTTACAGTTCGACCACTGTACCTAACCATTGACAGCAAGCTAACGTAAGCCTGGTGTAGGTAGAGAACATTAGCTAACGCAAAATAGTCACACTAGTAGCAATACAGCGCTTTGAGTGTTTATCAACCCTGTATATAACTAACGTACCTATATAACTATATACTTACCTGGTCCGTGTAACATTTATCAATTTGATTTCCTGATGCATCTCAAATTGAAAAATTGACAATTGGATTCAATATTTCAATTTCCATTTTTTTATCCCTGAAATAAAAGGAAAATGAACCATTCAAACTTGTTTTTCTAATTTTTTGATTTACCGTTTGTCTTTTGAAAGTTGAAAATTGCATTATTGGCGTGGGTGGGTAAACCGGGGTAGTTTCTACGCTGGCTTAGCCTTTTACCTTGACGTTCAGGGTGCAGGATAAGTGCCAAAAATAAGACTACTGAGAGGAGCATATCTTACTCGAAGCTGGCAAATGATCTAGCAGCTGATAAGCCAGTGGTGGTAAATGAGAAGCCCTCTATTGATTCGCCGATGCTGGTAGCTCATGTGCCTGGCTTAGCAACCCACTGGATTTGCATTTTGCAACTGACCTGGCTGGTCACTGGCATTCCTAGGCTGGTCACTCGCGTACCTAGCATGGCAACCCACTGGATTGACGATTTAGGCTAATTTATCATCTCTCTTGCATTTGCAGTTTGAGTCTGCAGCTATCCACGAGGCAATAGTCATTCAATTCAAGCGAAGGACTTAGGAAATCATTAACCTCATTAACTTTGGCCCACCAGAAGCAATTTTCATCTATTTGCTAGGCTACTTGTCTTATTTAGCCCAAGTGTCATATCTCAAAAACGATTTACTGCAGCACATCCATGTTTTAAACTTCGAATTGAAGAAGAGGCCTATAGCCTACCATCAGACATTTGCAGCAGAATAAATGTCACAATGAGCCTATATGTAGCCTAGGCATAAAAATACGTAGCCTATTGTGTGTAGGCTATAGGCTCTATAGCATTTGAATAGGCCTACGTTAAAAGGTAGGCTATGTTTTTACATCCACAGCAATGTAGGCTATTACAGCCACACGTGCGATAGGTGGTCACTGTGGAAATGTCAACTTCATTGGACATTGGCGAACTATAACCGAAAGTTTGTTTATAGCCTACAACTTTTCAATAATATCAGGTAGGCCTAGCCTATTATTGTTCCTATATGGGAAAAAGATTTTTGATGTAGACTAGAAACGGTGGGTTTTATGCATTTTATTGTCTCTGGCTGTGCCAAGATGAAGGTTACAGAACTTTTGGGGTTTAACCGGTAATTTATAATTTCAGAGAAATATGAATAGGCCTACTGTAATTGGGATGTCGACGACTACCACTAGGGGGCCACCGTGGATAAGAGATCCACAACTGGCTTGTCAAAGTAAAATATTTAGCCTACCTACATGTCATTTTACCCCATTAAAAATAAAAACCATAGCTCCTAATTGATTAATTACAGTCCACTGGTTTTATTGCCACGTTAAAAATCTGTTTAAATATTTGAATGATGAAGCAAAACCGATCAAGCATTAAACTTTATGATATCTAGGTAGCCCAGTGGAATTCCTGCTTAGGCTATACCCAGCGATCTCGGTCGGAATCCAACATGGGGCAGAACTATTTAACTTTTGGACAGGAACAATCCTACTATTCAGTGCTGAGAATGTAGGCAGTAGCCTTTTAGACATTGTGTCATTGGATGAGCTTTCAGATTTATCCAATTCATCTACTGCTGTAGGCTAGCCTCGATACATTTGGGCTAAACACTGATGCTGTTAGTGTTGCTGTTGACTGACATCTGCACAATTACTCGCATAGCCTATGGTTTATTTACTATGATTACAT
This sequence comes from Synaphobranchus kaupii, assembly GCA_029718625.1. Lineage (NCBI taxonomy): Eukaryota > Metazoa > Chordata > Actinopteri > Anguilliformes > Synaphobranchidae > Synaphobranchus > Synaphobranchus kaupii. The sequence continues at coordinate 41,205,507 of CM056378.1, forward strand.
TCGCCATTTTTAGACAAATGTTTTGTGAGTTGGTTAGTGTTTGTTTTTTATTGTGTTTGTACGTGAGTGACCAGCCTAGGAAGGCCAGTGACCAGCCAAGTCAGTTGAAAATCCAGTGGGTTGCTAAGCCAGGCACATGAGTTACCTTGGCGAATCAATTTGAGATAGCCTATATGCATCAGGTAATCAAATTGAAAAACGTTACACGGACCAGGTAAGTATATAGTTATATACGTTAGTTAGCTATATACAGGGTTGATAAACACTCAAAACGCTGTATTCTACTAGTGTGACTATTTTGCGTTAGCTAATGTTCTCTACCTACGCCAGCCTTAGGCTATGTTTGCTTGCTGTCAATGGTTAGCTACAGTGGTCGAATTGTAAAATGTTTTCCGCAGGCAGGTAGCTACATCCGATCTTTAGCTAACGCAAAATATATCACACTAGTAGCAATACAGCGCTTTGAGTGTTTATCAACCCTGTATATAACTAACGTAGGCTATATAACTATATAATTACCTCGTTAACGTTACGGCTCGTCATCTGCACCACGGCGTGAATAACAGTGTTGCTGCACTTGCCGCCGCTAGCTGAAGTCTAGCAGCTCTGTGATTGGCTAAATGCGAGCTTCTACTTTTCCTGGGAAGCCCGGATGCTTCACCTTTGGCCTAGTTAACATGAAATCTGAATTTCAATCAGAATTTTAGAACTTTGAATTAGAGATTTGTATTTATGGATCTGAATTTTTAAAATCTGAATTTCAGAAATTTGAATCCGAGAGATTTGTATTTATGGATCTGAATTTTTAAAACCTGAATTTCAGAAATGTGAATCAGAGATTTGTATTTATGGATCTGAATTTTTTTAAATCTGAATTTCAATCTTTGTTTAAATGCAAATTTATGAAATACAGCACACAAAAAAATTCAAGTTTATGAAAAGTCACACGTATATAATTGAAATATACTAAATTCAAATTCAAATACTTTTGTCAGTTATTGAGCTCCATAGGAGCTCCTCCGCTATTCCCCAATTCCCCAATGTAGCGTACATCTTCCTCTGCCTTATTGAATCACCCAGTAAGGAACCATGTCAAATAACGTTACATTATGAACCATGACCATTAAGTAGACAAACATTAGCTGGCTGACCATAATTGAACGGTTTCGCTCTGAGCATTCGATTACAGAAGCAATGTATTTTTTCTGGGCTAGTGCGTTAGCTGTTGTTAGCAACAGGGTTCTTGGCATGAAACAAATTGGTTTTAAAATGTTTACCATGGAGAAGGCTATAGTAGCTAACCTTGCATTCGTTAATGGAAGGAGGTCGGATATTGGGGTGATAAATGCGTCGTTTCCATGTTTTTACCAACATCAATGCGTTCGAGTTGCACTGGGAAGGTTTGGGCTTTGCTAGCAAACATAGCTAAAATGGCTAAGAAGTAGCCAACAACAATGACGTTTTAACTTTTAATTGTATATGTTTAATATTCTGTATCGGCATGTTGGTCGATACAAAAGCATTTCATACTGAAAACGGGAGGTAGGGGTTGATTTTCCAACATGGACCCGGGGTGCATAGCCTAGCTAAGTGTTACAGACTTCTGGCTGGCTGGCTAATGTTTAATGTTTGAAGGGCCGTAGTTTCCCCGTTTTTCTGGAGACTGAGCTAATGATGGTGGTATTTTCTCAGTATAACTGTTACATTAGTGGCTAACTTATGTGGCCTCTCTCGTCTCTAACTTACAAACGCTGCAGTGCAGACGGGCACTACACAAGCAGTAAAATACCCAGGCCCTTGGCCTCTGCTTCTGTAATGTTATTCAGTGTGACTGGCATTGTCTGACCCATAAACTGTAAGCGCTCTTAGCCATTGTAGTTCACAGTAAAGCAGGTACCTGGTACATGCGCAGTAGTTTGGAGCTATATCTCTGCTCTCACTACAGGTAAAAAGTTGGCTGAGAGCTCATTTTAATCAGGAGAGCTACTTTTCTACAAGCCAAACATCATTTTTGGATGGAATTCCCTTTTAATTTCTTGCTGAATATAGTATATGAATAAAAGATGGAACTGGATAAGATAACTTCAATATGATATAAGAACCATTTCTCTACGACCTATAGTAATGGAGATAGAGCAAATCAATGTCATGGGTGCACGCTCATTAGCCAAAACTTTGTTAGCCCATATCTACCAGATTAATGATCTGGGACAAGTGTAATTTTGGTTCCAGTGGTTTCTTATGAGACCAAATGAGCATACCAAATCTCATTCAAATCCATGTTGATTATTATGACGAATATGTCATAGTCTACATTATGTACGATAAGATTACAATAGAATAATATTCCCCTGTCAGGAAAATGCTGGCAAATGTTCTAGCTTCATGGCAAATCGGTGCATCAAATATAAAACATAACACTATGAACGCTTACACTACAGTATGTGAATTGCGCTCAAAATGCAAAAATAACAGTATCAAACATATGGCATAAGACAGTGGTGGAGTGGAAACTAATGTACATTGAAATATTACAAGCAGTAATACTTGCATATCAAGGAGGAAATCTTGGATGCTTTTTATAAGGTTGTGAGTAATCTGCATGAATTTTCTGGTGTGTAAAGTGTTAAGATATTTGACCTGGGTGTTAACATTACTCCCTCGTATAAAGGAAGTGTAGCACAGCTCTGCTGATGGCCATGTTACTCTCTCCTTTTCCCAGCTGTTCATCTTCACTGATGGGGAAGTGTGGAACACAAAGGAGGTTCTAGACCTGGTGAAGAGGAACGCTTTCTGTCACAGGTGCGGAAGTTACACCTGCACTTAGATGCCAGCTCAAATACATCTGTAATAGGTTAAAATCCAGCATTATTCCCTATTTAACCCTACTTACCAAGATTTACGTGATTGTAAAAAGATTGCCGCTGTTTGGTCCTGTCCTATCACAGTGTTTCTAGCCACACCACAGGGACCACCTGACCGTGGTGTCATTTCCTCTCAGATGTTTCTCGTTCGGGATAGGAGAGGGAGCCAGCACCGCTCTGATCAAGGGGATGGCCAAGGAGGGATCTGGCCACGCCCAGTTCATCACTGGAACTGACAGACTACAGCCGAAAGTGAGACAAAGAGAGGAGTGGGTGAATGGAAGGATAGAGAGAAAGACAGGTTGGGTAGAGCAAATGAGAGTGAGAGAGAGATGTGTAAGAGGAAAATATATGAGTGGGGGAAGAAATACATTATGGGTATGGGCTCAAATAGACACAAATCAAATCACAGATATTCTATCAATCAGATATTCAGCTCTGGCATTCCTTCTGTCCATTTAGGAATGCCAAATTAAGGAGGTTCTGGTTTGTAACAGGACTTCTGTTAATGATGCTCAAACTTCAACAGTTCCCCTTCATGATTATCCATAGCAAGAGCATGGATCAGACTATCAATATATAGCATATCTGTGACAAACTGGGAGGGTAGGCAACCCTAGGAATTACTTTACCGCATTAAAGATGCTGCAATCCTTATGTTTCCCACCTTTTCTTTCTCTCACTCTCCCTTCTCTCTTTCCCTCGCTTTCCCTTCTCTCTTTCCTTCACTATCCCTCCTCTGTTTCCCTCACTCTTCCCATCCTCTGTCTTTCCGTCGCTCTCTCCCTCCTCTCTGTCTTTCCCTCATTCTCTCCCCTCTCTTTCACAGGTAATGCAGTCTCTTCGCTTTGCTCTTCAGCCAGCAGTGAAGGATATCTCAGTGAAGTGGAATGTTCCGAAGGGGGTGTCTGTCACCCCGCTGTCTCCCCCCATTAATGTGCTGTTCCAGGGTCAGAGGTCACTGCTGTATGCTCAGCTCACAGGGCAGGTGAGGGCAGTGGCTCCTTAGCCAGCATGGACTCAGATAATAAGATTACACTGGGAGATTTGTGTGTACACTTGGTTATAGAGTGTCTTTTGGTGCTTACACCTGAAATAGTGTCCGATCTTTGTGATCAAGGTGAGCAAAGTATGTTGGGAGACAGATATCTTTAGTCACACCAATTTGTCAAAGGAAGGGTGATCCATGCAGGTAGATACAGGTACTTCATTCTTCAATTATCATGTTGCCAACCTGATTCATAACCATGGAGTGTGTCCTTGTTGTTTTTCCTGAATAGGTTTCCGGCCAAGAAAATACACAGTGCAATGTCAATTATAATTTCTACTACTGTGTACTGCTGAATGTTTCCATCGAATGCCCTATACTGCACCTGTGTGTTTCTCATGTGTGTCTCAACTTGTCTCTCTGTGAGTCTCACTCCCTCTATATGTATGTGTTGTAGTTGTTTAGTATGCTGCCTTCCCATGATCCCTGGTGCACTGTTTTAGTCAGGGTTTTTAGAAGGTGCTTCCCCAGAGGTAGAACAAGTTCAAACCACAGCTCTGTGCATGTGCGCACAAACGTCTTGGAAGGGGAGGAGGACGCTGGGTCAGAGACAGTCTATAACATGTACAATGTTAAATCCACCAAGTCAGAGCCAGTAGTCGCTGTTAAATTAAATAAAGAAAATGGAAGTGGATACTGGGGCTGCTTTTTCAGTAATGAGTGAGAAAACGTACCACAAACTCAAACCCAAAAGCACGTCCACCTGTTTCCAAGTCCACTGTCCAACTGCGCACCTATACAGGACAGAGCACTGATGTAATGGACACCGCTGGCATGAATGTGCAATACAAAGAACAGTCAAACAGACTTTGTTAGTAGTGGGCGGTGATGGGCCCACTTTAATGGGACGCTGCTTGTACCACATTAAACTAGACTGGAGCAGCATTTGTCGCATGGGATCAAACCCAGCAAAAGAAGCCCTGAATAAGTATCCAGAAGTGTTCCAGGAGGACACTGAAAGGCATGAAAGCAGAGATCTATGTGGATGCAGAGGCAAAGCGAGAAGTGTACCATATGTACTCAGAGAAAAAGTGAGCACAGAACTGGACCGTTTGGAAGCAGAAGGCATCATTGAGCAGGTGGAGTTTTCTAGGTGGGCGGCACCTATTGTACCTGTGGTCAAGGCTGACAGCTCTGTCCGTCTTTGTGGAGAGTATAAACTGATGGTGAACCAGGTCTCCAAATTAAACGTCTATACGATTCCGAGGACTTATTTGCCACATTAACAGGGGGCCAGTTCTTTACAATGCTTGATATGAGTCAGGCGTACCAACAACTGTTGTTGGACGACAAATCAAAGGAGTACGTAACGGTTAACACACACAAGGGCCTGTACCGTTACAACCATCTTGACTTTGGGGTGTCCTCAGCCCCTGGGATTTTTCAGAGAACAATGGAAAACATCCTCCAAAGTACACAAGTCCTTGTTTATTTGGATGACGACCTCATCACAAGACAGAGTGACACTGAACATGTGAGGAATCTGGAGGTCTTACGACGGCTGTCTGCTGCTAGTTTGAGGCTGAAACAAGAAAAATGTGTCACAATGGCTCCTGAGGTTGAGTACTAAGGGCACAGAATCCATGCTGATGATCTGCATCCTTCCACAGGCAAAGTCCAGGCAATTGCAGATGCCCTCAGTGGCGTCTTGTGGTGCTGGGGCATCTGCAATCTGCGCCTGACTCATATCATTCTTGGGGATGATAAATTATTGTCACAAGCTTCTGCCCAATGCTACAACAGTATTAGCCCCATTACATCACCTGCTGCATAAAAGCTGTGGCGATGGAATGCGGAACAAGAGGCCTTTTTCAAGGCAGTTACTACAGTCCTCCAACTTGCTTGTTCATTTTTACTCTCGTAAGCCCCTGGTTGTGGCTTGCGACGCCTCTCTTTATAGCAACAGGGCTGTATTGTTACATGTCATGGAGGATGGCACAGAGAGACCAAATACCTTTGCATCATGAAGCCTGGCCCCTGCAGAGAGGAACTATTTGCCATTGGAGAAGGAAGCCCTGGCCATTATCTTTGTTGTTAAAAAATTTCACCACTAAATTTACAGCCACCACATCACAATCTGCACAGACCACAAACCACTTCTGAGCCTGTTCAATGAAGACAAAGCGGTACACCCATCTCATCAGGATGTATGCAGAGATGGGCCCTCACTTTAGCATCTTACGAATATACCATTCGCTTCTAGGAAGGGAGCCAGCATGCTAATGCCGATGCCATGAGTCGTTTGCCAGTGAGCACCAGAGTAGGCCATGTTCCGCTCCCTGGTGAACTGATTCTCCTACTGGAGAACCTCGCCACATTCCCAGTGAAGGCCCATGAAATTTGAACCTGGACGAGGTCAGACTGTCCTGTTTGAGGTATTGACGTTTGTTCACTGTGGCTGGCCTGCGCCAGTTACACTGGAGGACTTGAGGTCATACTTTTGGCAGCGGCATGAACTCAGCATCCAAGATGACTCTATTGTGGGGGAGCTGCATGGTTGTGCCACCACAGGGGAGAGAGGCGGTTATCATTGAACTTCATACAGCACATCCAGGGATGTCACGGATGAAGGGTCGGGCACGCAACCTGGTGTGGTGGCCACATATGGACTCTGCTATTGAGGAAACCATCAGCAAGTGTGGCATGTCACACTTACCTGCTGCAGCACCATTGCAACCCTGGAATTAGCCAGAGGCACCCTGGTCACGTCTGCATGCAGATTTTTCAGGTCCCTTTATGGGAAAAATGTTTCTGATCATTATTAATGCCCACTCAAAATGGATCGAAGCACGTGTGATGGGCACCTCCACCACACAGGCAACTGGACCACTTGCGTCAGACATTTGCTAGGTCACTGATAATGCCATGACCTTCACAAGTGAGGACTTTCAGAAGTTGGCAAGGCTGAATGGGTTTCAGCATGTGACGGTCTCTCTCTTTCACCCAGCGTCCAATGGGCTTGCAGAGAGGGCCGTGCAGACAGTGAAAGAGTGGTTGAAGAGGATGTATCGAGGCACGCTTGAGACTAAGCTGTCTCGATTCCTGTTTAAATACAGGATTACACCTCACACAACCACTGGGGTGTCACCAGCTGAGCTACTAATGGGCAGGAAGCTCAAGTCACACTTGGTATTAGTTCATCCAGGGCAGAAGGAACGTGTACAGAGAGCACAACAGATGGAAAAACAGGCTCACGACTTACATGCCAAGGCCAGGCTCTTCCATAATGGGGATGCAGTGTATGCTTTCAATTTTGTAAGTGGGGGAAAAGTGGTTGAAAAGACTGGTCCTGTATCCTTCAGGGTTAAGCTCAATGATGGTTGTATAATCCGGTGGCACCAGGATCACCTGCAGACCTGTGCCAATCCCGATGAAGCTCTACCAGTAGAGCAACAGATACCAGAGAATACCCCCAAGGCCACACCAGCTGATTCCCCACAAGGTGGCAGAAAGGACACCACAGAAGACATGGACGTTCAGGAACCTGGAGACATTGAACAGGAAAAGGCAAAGATACCAAGCGTGCCTGACGGTATTGAACAGCCCCTGCGTTGGTCTGATCAGAAACTAAAAACACCTCAAAGACTGAATGTGTGAAAACCAGTGTACCCGGCTGGCATTTAAAAAGGAGTAACGGTAAATTGTTTTAAAGTGTCTAACACGATGTTCCAGTGAAAGAAATCTAAACTGCCGTTTTGTTTTATATATTTGTTGTTCTTGGGAAATTATGTTCTGCCAACCTGAGGGGGAGGAATGTTGTAGTTGTTTAGTACGCCGCCTTTCCATGATCCCTAGTGCACTGTTTTAGTCAGGGTCTTTTGAAAGGTGCTTCTTGTTAGCATGTACAGCACAACATGCCTAGAGTAATTAAAAGTGATTCCAACCCATGTTCTGTTGTTTCTTCCTGAGTGACGATGCTATAGCATGTTTCTCATGTGTCTCAGCATGTCTCTCTATGGTTTCTGAGTCTCACTCCCTCTCCTGCTCTGTCAGTTTGCAGAGGCCACAGACGGTTCTCTCAGTGTGCAGTACCGTCTGGGGGAGCAGTCTGTACAGAACCAAATCAGCTTCAGTGTTAAGCCTGGAGAGGAGACTGGGTAACGCACATGCATACACACGCACATTCTCATGCATACACACGCACATTCTCATGCATACACACGCACATTCTCACACGCACACACGCACGCACGCACGCACGCACGCACACACACACACACACACACACACACAGAGTTGAAGTCGGATGTTTACATACACTTAGGTTGAAGTCATTAAAACTCATTTTTAACCACTCCACAGATTTCATGTTAGCAAACTATAGTGTTGGCAAGTCAGTGGCAACTTGTGCATGACACAAGTAATTTTTCCAACAATTGTTTACAGATTATTTCACTTTTAATTCACTATATCACAATTCCAGTGAGTCAGAAGTTTACATACACTAAGTTGACTGTGCCTTTAAATGGTTGGAAAATTCCAGAAAATTAATCATGGCTTTAGAAACTTCTGATAGGTTAATTGACATTATTTGAGTCAATTGGAGGTGTAACTGTGGATGTATTTTAAGGCCTACCTTCAAACTCAGTGCCTCTTTGCTTGACATCATGGGAAAATCAAAAGAAATCAGCCAAGACCTCAGAAAGAAAATTGTGGACCTCCACAAGTCTGGTTCATCCTTGGGAGCAATTTCCAAACGCCTGAAGGTACCACGTTTGTCTTTACAAACAATAGTACGCAAGTATGAACACCATGGGACCACACAGCCATCATACCGCTCAGGAAGGAGATGTGTTCTGTCTCCTAGAGATGAACGTGCTTTGGTGCGAAAAGTGCAAATCAATCCCAGAACAACAGCAAAGGACCTTGTGAAGATGCTGGAGGGAACAGGTACAAAAGTATCCATATCCACAGTAAAACGAGTCCTATATCGACATAATCTGAAAAGCTGCTCAGCAAGGAAGAAGCCACTACAAAGCTGCCATAAAAAAGCCAGACTGCAGTTTGCAACTGCACATGGAGACAAAGATCTTACTTTTTGGTGAAATGTCCTTTGGTCTGATGGAACAAAAATGTAACTGTTTGGCCATAATGACCATTGTTATGTTTGGAGGAAAAAGGGTGAGGCTTGCAAGCCGAAGAACACCATCCCAACCGTGAAGCCCGGGGGTGGCAGCATCATGTTGTGGGGGTGTTTTGCTGCAGGAGGGACTGGTGCACTTCATAAAATAGACGGCATCATGAGGAAGGAAAATTATGTGGATATATTGAAGCATCATCTCAAGACATCAGCCAGGAAGTTAAAGCTTGGTCGAAAATGGCTCTTCCAAATGGACAATGACCCAAAGCATACTTCCAAAGTTGTGGCAAAATGGCTTAAGGATAACAAAGTCAAGGTATTGGAGTGGCCATCACAAAGTCCTGACCTCAATCCAATCAAAAATTTGTGGGCAGAACTGAAAAAGCGTGTGTGAGCAAGGAGGCCTACAAACCTGACTCAGTTACACCAGTTCTGTCAGGAGGAATGGGCCAAAATTCCAGCAACTTATTGTGAGAAGCTTGTGGAAGGCTACCCGAAACGTTTGACCCAAGTTAAACAATTTAAAGGCAATGCTACCAAATGCTAACAGAGTGTATGTAAACTTCTGACCCACTGGGAATGTGATGAAAGAAATAAAAGCTGAAAAAGTCATTCTCTCTACTATTATTCTGACATTTCACATTCTTAAAATAAAGTTGTGATCCTAACTGACCTAAGACAGAGAATGATTACTAGGATTAAATGTCAGGAATTGTGAAAAACTGAGTTTAAATGGATTTCGCTAAGGTGTATGTAAACTTTAGACTTCAACTGTACATACACGCATAAATATATACAGAAACCATCACAGATATAAGGACACACAAAGATAAACCATTGTCTGTATCTTTTAATTTACTTTCCTCTGCATAAAAGCTTGATTTAAATTTATCTGGATCTGAAATGAGTAAAATGGAAAATGATGATGATGAGTACAATATGGATTTCACATTCAGGCAGTTTGTAAATGGCACTTCCTCAAATCTTTTCACAGGCTGACCATCCACAGGCTGGGGGCTCGAACCCTCATCCGCACCCTGGAGACGGAACTGAGAACAGCACAGCAGGATGAGCAGGAGGGGCAGAGCAAAGAGGAGGCAGAATGTTTGAGGAAGCGAGTGATTGAGCTGAGTGTCCAATCAGGAGTCAGCAGTGTCCTCACTGCGTTCATCGCAGTGCATGCTGGGAGCGCACAGTCCGTGCAAGGGTCACTGGTGCGCCGGCATGTGCCCACACCTAGAGGTGAGTGTGTGTGTGTGTGTGTGTGTGTGTGTGTGTGTGTGTGTGTGTGTGTTGTCTATTCAGCTAACGGAATCATTAAAATCATGTTTACCATGTTTTTCTCTTTCTGCAGTAATGGCGTCTCGTCGAATCATGTATCGTAAGTTCCGTTCCCTTCAACAAATGCGTCATGAGTTTAAACTTCACTAAATGGTTGTATGAAAAAAACATTGTACTTCACTGAGGCCTGTTATGAATAGTTTCTAAAATGCCCCCCCTATTAATAAGTGTAACACTTTCAAAAAGGTTGGAGTTTAGTGAGGACCAGGGGCAGAGGAGGGGTGTCATGATAGCCCCCCCCCCCCCCCCCTGCTGGAAGAGAATGTGACAATTAAAGTGCTTTTGAATGTGCAGGAGATAATAGTAATAACGTGTTAAAAGACATTAACCACTGCTGTCAATAGCTCTGCTATATATAGTTGAAGTCGAAAGTTTACATACACCTTAGCCAAATCCATTTAAACTCAGTTATTCACAATTTTTGACATTTAATCCTAGTAATCATTCCCTGTCTTAGGTCAGTTAGGATCACAACTTTATTTTAAGAATGTGAAATGTCAGAATAATAGTAGAGAGAATGACTTTTTCAGCTTTTATTTCTTTCATCACATTCCCAGTGGGTCAGCAGTTTACATACACTCTGTTAGTATTTGGTAGCATTGCCTTTAAATTGTTTAACTTGGGTCAAACGTTTTGGGTAGTCTTCCACAAGCTTCTCACAATAAGTTGCTGGAATTTTGGCCCATTCCTCCTGACAGAACTCGTGTAACTGAGTCAGGTTTGTAGGCCTCCTTACTCACACACGCTTTTTCAGTTCTGCCCACAAATTTTTGATTGGATTGAGGTCAGGACTTTGTGATGGCCACTCCAATACCTTGACTTTGTTATCCTTAAGCCATTTTGCCACAACTTTGGAAGTATGCTTTGGGTCATTGTCCATTTGGAAGAGCCATTTTCGACCAAGCTTTAACTTCCTGGCTGATGTCTTGAGATGATGCTTCAATATATCCACATAATTTTCCTTCCTCATGAATTTCTTTTATGAAGTGCACCAGTCCCTCCTGCAGCAAAGCACCGCCACAACATGATGCTGCCACCCCCGTGCTTCACGGTTGGGATGGTGTTCTTCGGCTTGCAAGCCTCACCCTTTTTCTTCCAAACATAACGATGGTCATTATGGCCAAACAGTTAAATTTTTGTTTCATCAGACCAGAGGAGATTTCTCCAAAAAGTAAGATTTTTGTCCCCATGTGCAGTTGCAAACTGTACTCTGGCTTTTTTATGGCGGTTTTGGAGTAGTGGCTCCTTCCTTGCTGAGCAGCCTTTCAGGTTATGTCGTATTGGACTCGTTTTACTGTGGATATGGCTACTTTTGTACCTGTTCCCTCCAGCATCTTCACAAGGTCCTTTGCTGTTGTTCTGGGATTGATTTGCACTTTTCGCACCAAAGCACATTCATCTCTAGGAGACATGATGGCTGCGTGGTCCCATGGTCTTTATACTTGCATACTATTGTTTGTACAGACGAACGTGGTACCTTCAGGCGTTTGGCAATTGCTCCCAAGGATGAACCAGACTTGTGGAGGTCCGCAATTTTCTTTCTGAGGTCTTGGCTGATTTCTTTAGATTTTTCCATGATGTCAAGCAAAGAGGCACTGAGTTTGAAGGTAAGCCTTAAAATACATCCACAGGTACACCTCCAATTGACTCAAATAATGTTAGAAGTTTCTAAAGCCATGACATCATTTTCTGAAATTTTCCAAGCTATTTAAAGGCACAGTCAACTTAGTGTATGTAAATTTATGACTCACTGGAATTGTGATATAGTGAATTAAAAGTGAAATAATCTGTCTGTAAACAATTGTTGTAAAAATTACTTGTGTCATGCACAAAGTAGATGACTTGCCAACACTATAGTTTGCTAACATGAAATCTGTGGAGTGGTTAAAAATTACATTTAATGACTTCAACCTAAGTGTATGTAAACTTCTGACTTCACCTGTAAATATCAGCTATAAATAGCTGGCAGTGGGTATTTAGTGTAGTACAGGTGACTAAATATAATATATTGTATATTATATATGCAAATGTGATCTATGCATTTTTCATTAGCCCACTGGGTGGCTGCTTTAGACAGGCTTCACTTTATTCATAAATACATAGATCAATGAATATTTCTGATTAAGCATTAAGCATCTCTTCTCTTCCTAACAATAGAATAGAATAGAATATCTTTTATTTTCCCGCTAGGGAACTTCAGTTGTAGCCCCAGCAACAACAAAAAAGACATAGACAGTGGGGCAGACTCACAATACACAAACATATCAAACAAAGACATTCGATATAATCATTGCATTAATCAAACTAATTAAGTGAATTAAAGTGGAATGCAGCCATGATTAAAAATAGCCCCCGCTGTCCCGAGATGTCCAGTGTGATTAAGCAGTCCAACACACAAACTCCTCCACGACTTTCCTCCATACACGCAGTGTTGCGGTCTCTGTACACTGTCGAAACGGAGCACCGAACTTAAATACTGAACTGAATAGTCAAGGTAAAAATCATCAATAAACACTTCACTCTGTTATGCGTAGACATGTATAATTGTATTCTTGACATAATAAATTACTGATTTACCAACCTTTTCTGCATTTAAAGGTATAGTGTGGTAATTTATTAATAATCAATGTTTGTATGGAATGACAACTGATTTATTTATTTTTTTTCTCTAGAAATTTCTGATGAGAACTGTGATGGTATGTGTCTTGCTTTTCCATGGTGCTACTTTATTTAATTTTATGTTGTGATTTTGTGTTACAGAGGCAGTGTGTTATGTTGTGTGATTTTGTGTGACAGAGGACAGTGTGTTATGTTGTGTGGTTTTGTGTGTTACAGGAGGCAGTGTGTTTTGTTGTGAGATGTTGTGTGTTACAGAGCATAGTTTGTAATGCAGTGACGTAACGTCGGCTGTGAAATACGCCTTCGGTAACCCTACCTTTATACGGATATTACTCTTAAACTGTTTCCACTTATAGTTCTTTATACCATGGCTTGGCTAAATACTCGATTCTGATTGGCTGGAGGGTGGGCATTTATTTCGTTAAACCGCCCGGCAATGAAGTAGCGCCGGCAACATTTTGATCACCGTTCTAAATTAATACGCCGTCTACGTTATCTGCTGCCAGCGCCATTAGAGTCGACACTTTCATGAATGGTATCCATAGCAACACCAACAGCTGATTAATAAAGCCGGCAAATAACGCTACATTCGCCGATTTAAAATGTTTGTATTCGCCAAATATCTTAGTTACAACAACTTTAATCTAGCAAAGAAGTTTTGTGGTTAGAGGTGCAGTATTTATTCAGTTTGGAAATATGAACGTAACATAGTAGGGCTTTACCTAATGTAGCTAATGTAACGCTGACGTGAGCAACGCTGGTTGCGAATGCGAACAAGTTACTTCACAAAGCACGTTAATCTGTATATTAAAAAAACATTTTATCCAGCGAAATGTCTTAGATATGACAATTAACAGTAACAAACTCTGTATCTACAGTAGGCTATTTTTTTTCAGATGTTCCCATCCTTCCGAGGTCATTTTGGCATGTAGTTTGCCGTTGTCATGCAAAACTGCTCGTTGATAGTTCTATTTGAACAGAAAACATCTCGTTGCTGCTTCTATTTCTCGTTACTAGTTCTATTTTGTCCGTAGTTATGCAAAAACCTCTCGTTGGTAGTTCTGAAAACAATTGATTCTATATGGAAGCAAATAGTTCCTTCTCAACTTTATACCATAAAATTAGCACCAATTTTGGTTATTTTTGTCATTAGTTAGATAATTTAAGAAAATTGCATGAAACCGCAACTCAATTTACCTCCCTCTCTCCGTCTTGCTTTTTAAAAATGCTTTGGTCACGCAGCCTATTTTAAACAGCCCAGGCTAAGGAAATTGCATTTCACGATCTGCATCATGAGATGGGAACATCTGAAAAAAAATAGCCTACTGTAGATACAGAGTTTGTTACTGTTAATTGTCATATCTAAGACATTTCGCTGGATAAAATGTTTTTTTAATATACAGATTAACGTGCTTTGTGAAGTAACTTGTTCGCATTCGCAACCAGCGTTGCTCACGTCAGCGTTACATTAGCTACATTAGGTAAAGCCCTACTATGTTACGTTCATATTTCCAAACTGAATAAATACTGCACCTCTAACCACAAAACTTCTTTGCTAGATTAAAGTTGTTGTAACTAAGATATTTGGCGAATACAAACATTTTAAATCGGCGAATGTAGCGTTATTTGCCGGCTTTATTAATCAGCTGTTGGTGTTGCTATGGATACCATTCATGAAAGTGTCGACTCTAATGGCGCTGGCAGCAGATAACGTAGACGGCGTATTAATTTAGAACGGTGATCAAAATGTTGCCGGCGCTACTTCATTGCCGGGCGGTTTAACGAAATAAATGCCCACCCTCCAGCCAATCAGAATCGAGTATTTAGCCAAGCCATGGTATAATGCTTACTAATTATCAGTCAAGCAATTAATTAACTGAATAACAGAATATAGTATTTGTCTTCACGTCAGAAAATGGGTAACACTTAAATATATGTAGCGACGGCCGGTGTGTTGGAAAAAGTGGGGTGTACAGGATTACTTTTTTCCGTTTATTTAGCTTGAGTAGCCTAACAATCAAACAATTAATTTGCTGAATCAAGACCAATTTGTAGCCTATAATGATTTAGAAATGATAATGATAGAGACAACTTGAGATTGGGCTATAATCTGAATGCGTTAAAGAATGTAATTCATTTTAAGACGACACTCAAATTAGTCAAAGTGATTTACACATTAGAATGACAACTGATTTTTTTTTTTTCTTTCGCAGATTGTTATGGAGACTTTGAGGGTATGTGTCTTGCTTTTCCATGGTGCTACTTTATTTAATTTACTTTTTACCATTAAATGTGTTAAATTAAATTACTGATGTTTAAATGTACAGTTTTTAGTATTAATCGTAATTTATTAATAATCATTGTTTGGAATATGGAATTATAATTTTTTTTTTATTTTTTAGATGCTGAATTCTCTCTGGGTATGTGTCTTGCTGGTCTGTGGTTTAGCGTATCTAGGATGATGTTGTGTTACCCGGTGTTGGGTGTGGTACAGTAGTATGAAAATATGGCACTCCACTGTCTTGGTGCCTTACACCTTTATGGTTGGTTTTGGGATTGCGTTTGGCCTCCATGTTCCTGTGACCTGTGCCTGTGGTCAGTTGGTCAGCGCCACTCGTCTTTTAATTATTTAATTTCTTCTTTTTTTTAATTAAAAGATTAAATTAGTGATTACTGGATCATTCAGTTAAGGCACCATGCTGTGGCGCATGGATGAGCCTTACAGCCTCGGACCATGACAATGCCATCTGGGGCTATTAGCTCCATGCCTGTCTTTGTCAGTGTGCAAGAACATACCTGTAATGTCAGTGAGCATTAATCTCTGCACACTCCATCTCTGTTATACAGAGGAAGTGTTGAATCCCCCCCAGCCACCAAAGGATCTTCTGCTCCAGTTGATCTCCCTGCAGAAAGCCACTGGATCCTGGGATCTGGTGCCAGAACTGGCCCAGGTGTTTGGAAAGACTGAGGAGGAGGTGGCAAAGCAAACACCCCCACAGGTGGGCATTCTCACTCACTGGCAGAGGCCTGACTGACACAAGGCCTGTCATGGTCAAATTTACCCATCTACCCTGCATCCATCTCTGTCTCTCTCCCACTTTCTGTGAGCAGGTAGACAGCGGTGTTTGGGCCTCAGCTCTAGCGCTGTACTTTTTCCTTTTTTTATTTTTTAAATTGTATTTATTTATTATTTATTTATTTGTATTTGTATTTTTGTTAATATAAGATCAAAACTTTATTGTCTTTTTGTGTTCGTTTATATAGTTATTTATTTCGCAAAGTGATTGTACAGAGGAAGGAGTTTTTTGTTTAATAATGTACTTTTTAATGTACTTTATCTCAATCTCTCTCTGTTCTCTCTCTATTTACTGTATTGGTGGTTGTTTTAGGTTAATGATTTTTTTTTTTCCTTTGGGTTTCTGGCAGTGGTTTCATATTTTCTTTGTGATTTTATTTTATATTTAATTTTATTTCCTTTTTTGGGTGTGTGAGAGTGGATAATTTTGTTTTGCTTGTAATATGTGAACATATAGGTCTTCTTTTCTTTTTTAATTCTGTGCAATTTTGCTTCAAAAAAGCCTCTCTCTCTCTCTCTCTCTCTCTGTGAGCAGGTAGACAGTGGTCTTTGGGCCACAGTTCTGGCTCTCTTGTGGCTTTATGGGTTCAGAGGGGAAGACGAGGATGAGTGGCAGTTTGTTGCCATGAAGGCTGTGTCCTGGATCCGAGCACAGAAGGGTGAGATTCACACTATGAGTGTTGTGTGTTTGGGGGGGGGGGGGGGGGGTTGTGTGATTTTGTGTGACAGAGGACAGTGTGTTATGTTGTGATTTTGTGTTACAGAGGCAGTGTGTTATGTTGTGTGGTTTTGTGTGTTACAGAGGCAGTGTGTTATGTTGTGTGATTTTGTGTGACAGAGGACAGTGTGTTATGTTGTGTGATTTTGTGTGACAGAGGACAGTGTGTTATGTTGTGTGGTTTTGTGTGTTACAGGAGGCAGTGTGTTTTGTTGTGAGATTTTGTGTGTTACAGAGGATAGTTTGTAATGCAGTGACGTAACGTCGGCTGTGAAATACGCCTTCGGTAACCCTACCTTTATACGGATATTACTCTTAAACTGTTTCCACTTATAGTTCTTAATTATCAGTCAAGCAATTAATTAACTGAATAACAGAATATAGTATTTGTCTTCACGTCAGAAAATGGGTAACACTTAAATATATGTAGCGACGGCCGGTGTGTTAGAAAAAGTGGGGTGTACAGGATTACTTTTTTCCGTTTATTTAGCTTGAGTAGCCTAACAATTAATTTGCTGAATAATCAAGACCAATTTGTAGCCTATAATGTTTTAGAAATGATAATGACAGAGACAACTTGAGATTGTTTAACAAGGATCGGGCAATAATCTGAATGTGTTAAAGAATGTAATTCATTTTAAGACTACACTCAAATTAGTCAAAGCGATTTACACATTAGAAAGCATAAATTTAAAGAGGACAGCCTCTTAAGTGTCTCGAACTGTTGAGAGAAACGCATAATTCAGGCTAGAAAAACTAATTTACAAAAATCTACGAAACGTTGAACATTTAAACATGGAGCATTTAAAAATCAGAATCTTTGCATGATAACACATCATCATAAATGTGGATATAGAAAAATGCAACACAAGTTTATGATGCACAGAACAATAATGCTTTCTCAAAATAACTTGGTAGCCTAATAATTTACTTATTGTTCTTGGATATTGAGTGAATCAATTATTTAATTGACAATCAGACTAAGTAAACGGAAACAGATTGAGAGTGATCATCCATTAAAGGTAAGTTTACAGAAGGCCTAGTTCTACTCCCATGGTACGCCACTGGTGTAATGTTGTATTACAGAGGACAGTGTGTTATGTTGTGTGATTTTGTGTGTTAGAGGAGGAAGTGTGTTATGTTGTGTGTTTTTTTTTGTGTGTTACAGAGTAGAGTGTGTTATGGTGTGTGATTTGGTGTGTTACAGAATACAGTGTGTTATGTTGTGTGGTTTTGTGTTACAGAGTACAGTGTGTTATGGTGTGTGATTTGGTGTGTTACAGAATACAGTATGTTATGTTGTGTGGTTTTGTGTTACAGTGGACAGTGTGTTATGTTGTGTGGTTTTGTGTGTTACAGGAGGCAGTGTGTCTCAGTGTGTCCAGGCTGGTAACACTCTGCTGGGTTGCCAGGTCCAGCAGGGGACTCTCGGGCTATGAGAGTGATACCCCTCCTACTTTTCATCCTCAGCCCCACCCCCCTCTCTATCCCCTTACAAGCCCCACCCCTTGTGTCCATCCTCTCACACCATTCTATAGCTACCACGCCTTAGGAAGGGGAAATCCACTCCCTATGTTCTTCCATCTCCTTTCGTAGGTTTAGCCTGATAAATATAACAAGAACCGCAGTAAAGAAATAAATACGACTGGGCAACTGTTATGGCTGTTGTCACAGTTGTTAGATGTCTCGTCCATAACGTACCAGTGTTAACTGCTTTCATTTCCCGAAGAAGAAAGAGTGTGGAGCGACACAGAAAAGAAGCGTGGAGATCAGGCGACAAGTAGAGCTTGAAGGGCTAGTTGTAGCAGGCTAACAGTGAGGTGAAGCCGTTGGGTCTGTAATGTTGCGCTGTTGCTTCTACTTTCTAATAAACTGACTTTCAAAAAATGCAAACCTTATAAGGTCTTTGATTGCATGCTACATTGTTAGATTTTTTTGTGTCCAGCATTCCTGCTGTTGTAAATGAGAATCAGATCAAAAACGTCTACGACATATTAAAAAAAGCCAAGTTACTCACGCATAGCCTACATAGCGCTGTCTAAAAGTCCTTAATTCCAACTTGCAAAAACTAGGCCTGCCTTTAAAAGTCTTGATATCAAAATGTGGCCAAGTTACAACTAACAATATTGCCTATCGTAGCTCACACTAAATAAACTAGCTCTATTCCAAAGCAATGCAATCCAAACTTTCCTAAATTATTTAATGCAACTTGGCCCTATTGTGTTAACGTTCAATCCACATGCACAGATTTGAATGGCTTCAAGGAAAACCAGGCTCTGCGGCACATAGAAATTCTCCATCTATCTCTAATGGATACTTGTATATGGGTTGTGACAGTGTTCTTCGAAAGTCAACGGGGCTTCCAGTAATGATGGGAACGTGAGGCTTCTTAAAGACAGAAATGGGTGAAGCTGCTTTCCACTATCAATGACTCACTGATTTTTACCAATTTGATTGATTCAGCCAAGGCAATGATTTCTGGTTTTTTGTAGCTCCACCAATTAATTTGTGAAACCTCTCCCTCTTCCATCACAAGCATCTTCATTGGATCCGCGATTCTGATGTTGGCGTTTCAACATCCACATTTCACAACTGTTGGCAACCTGTTGTAGTGGGTATTGGGAAGTAATGAATGTAAGACCTAAATATTATGTGTGATAAAAAATAGTTGTCATTCTTTCCTGTGACAGATCTCAAATGCCCAATGGGGGAGGGGGTGGGGGCTCATGAAATGCGTCCATACTTTTTATCATACAACTTTTTTGATTAACTGGTGAGAATGCTGTACTTATTTAGATTGCAGTTCTGTCTATGTCTGATACTTTCAGGTCTGTGTATTTACTTGCTTCTTGTTCAGCAACCTTCAGTTGTGCCTTTTTTTTAGATTTCTATTTTATTAAGTTTTTACACCGCACTAAAATAATGCTGGTTTCTTTTTAATGTGAGCAGAAGGAGGCTGTCTTGCATTTGTTGGACAACCGCTTATCATTGTCTGCATTGATTTCAGTTCACGTTTTGAAAGTCAAACCATAATCAGAGGTACATAGTGGACTTAGTCATTATTGTCAGGGGTGCGATGTGAAAATTTGGTTGCATGTCAAAATAATCAATGTGGGATGGGCAGGCTCTAAAAGTTTGCAGTTGCAAGATGAGGTTGCTCACGTCCAGTTTCAACACTTTGAAAGATTGCAGCTTTGTTTCCTGGCGAGTGTTGGTTTGAATTTATCTAACCGTAGCTGGGGTAGTATATTCTCCGTCCCTGTGTGTGCCATCAAACAAGGATGAAAGCCACAGCCTACTTTCTGGTACTTCTCTCTCTTCCCTTCAGCACCTACTGTGGTAAGTCTAATGTAAACAATATCACACGAGAGGGAGTGCTGATATACAGTATAACAGCACAACCTCGAGTGTGATACTGCTTTTATACAATAGTTCTGCTTGCCTATAAACTATCGATGAGGTAATAATTGAGACAACAGATTATGATTTTGTCATTTATTTTGCTCCGCCAAAATGTATATTTGAGCATTCACGGAATGTCTCTTCAATAAAATTACTCTACCAGAACTAACTAGGCCTACAGCTAACTGTACTAACTGTTTTAGAACATTTCCTTGACTTCATTCCCTCCCACCTCAACCCGCACATTCGACACGAACAAACCTGATGAAGATACGCCAAAACGCGTCTTGTTTGTTCTATTTTACTCAATGTAGCCAATAAAACAATTTTTTGCATCTAAATGCAAAGAAAGTTTGAAGTGGGATTATTTGAAAATGCTACAGTAATATTTCACCCAACTTGAGTCAGAGGTGCTGGAGGACCTCTTCTCTCATAACCAAGTGTCAAAAGTTTGAGACGTTCTAAAATTGGCAAGAAAATCCTATTCAAAATATCACCTTTTTCAGTAGATTTACATTGGATTACATAGAAAGTTTGAAGTGGGATTATTTCAAAATGCTACAGTAATATTTCACCCAACTCAGGTCAGAAATAGTGGAAGACCTCTTCTCTCATACCGCAGTGTCAAAAGTTTGAGACGTTCTAAAATTGGCAAGAAAATCCCATTCAAAATTTCACCTTTTTCAGTCATTTACATTGGTGGACATAGGAAGTTTGGAGTGCGATTATTTCAAAACGGTGCAGTATCCAAAAAATAATATATATATATATATTTTCTTATATATATATATATATATATATATATATACAGATATACAGTCATGGACGAAATTGTTGGCACCCCCTGTAAAGATGAGCAAAAAGGGTTATAAAAAATTCACCGTTTGGTGAATTAGCTTAATCTCACACTGAAAAAACAAGAAGAATCCAACCTTTAATTGATGTTAATTTATTATGAGAAAAAAAAATCCCACATCAAGAAATAATTATTTTTAACAAAACCACATTGGCCACAATTATTGGCACCCCTGCATTTATATATAGAATAAAGTAATAATTTTTAATATTTGGTCACATATCCTTTGCATGCCATGACTTCCTGATGTCTGTGACCCAACAACATCAAAAGACTCTTGATATCTTATTTTCTGGTACTCTTACAAGCGATACTATAACATCTCTGCATTTGAATGGATCTCTATGGGAATTGGGGAGTGGGTCTAGATTTAGCTGTAAATTACACTGGAACAGTATGGAACACATGGTTGGCTAAATGGCTGTAAGTCATCAAGGGTCTGATGTATCAAACAAGCTTTAATCCATCACTCTGTTGCCAGATATGCAGTAGATATGGATGAATAACTTGAAGGGTTTCTTCTCCTGACTTATTTTTCCATAGAGTTCAATAGGAAAATTTGTCAGGAGAAACAACCCTTAAAGTGATCCATCCATATCTACTGCATATCTGGCAGCAGAGTGATTGTTTAAGGCTTGTTTGATACCTCAGACCCTTGTTGACTTACAGCCATTTTACCAACCATGTATTCCATACTGTTCCAGCATAATTTACAGCTAAATCTAGTCCCACCCCCCAATTCCCATAGAGATCCATTCAAATGCAGAGATGTTATAGTATCGCTTGTAAGAGTACCAGAAAATAAGATATCAAGAGTCTTTTGATGTTGTTGGGTCACGGACATCAGGAAGTCATGGCATGCAAAGGATATGTGACCAAATATTAAAAATTCAAAATGTCCTTTTTCAGTCGATTTACATTGGATTTCATAGAAAGTTTGAAGAGGGATTATTTGAAAATGCTACAGTAATATTTCACCCAACTCGAGTCAGAGGTGCTGGAGGACCTCTTCTCTCATACCCAAGTGTCAAAAGTTTGAGACGTTCTAAAATTGGCAAGAAAATCCTATTCAAAATATCACCTTTTTCAGTAGATTTACATTGGATTACATAGAAAGTTTGAAGTGGGATTATTTCAAAATGCTACAGTAATATTTCACCCAACTCAGGTCAGAAATAGTGGAGGACCTCTTCTCTCATACCGCAGTGTCAAAAGTTTGAGACGTTCTAAAATTGGCAAGAAAATATTTAATACCCTCTTGCATTCAGTTAAATAATGAGTACATAATGCACCAATACATTACCGCTCAAGATGGCCTTCCCCAGCGTGCACACAGTGTAGGTATAGCCACTGATGTAAATAAGTAACAGATCCTGTAATCTCACTGAAAGACTAAGGAGGACCAGCTTGTGCTGCGACTTTAAATGTGTTAAAGGAGTGATTAAGATCATTCTTTTTTCACAAAGCAACTTGAAATCAGTATAATTTTTTTATGTATCCTTAAAAGATGGTCAGATGTCCCTCGTGGCTGACAGGGTGAGTCCGTGGTCCATACATCCCGCACAGGATGGCGGCGTTTTCCTTTGTAATATGGATGCTGCACATTTGATAAGAGGGTCACCCACAGACTAGGACTGCGGTCCCCAACCCTATTCCTTGTGGTGTTTCAACCCCAAATTTGGCACATCTGATTCTACAAATTAGCAGCTCAAGATATCATTTCATCACAGAATTAGTGATCTGTGTTAGTATTGATTATGTTGGTAACTTGAACAGCTGCTAATAAATTTACATCTGTAAAATAGAGAAAGGATAGAGCAAGATCAGTTTTCATTTCATAATAGGGGACAAAAAACTCAAGGGTAACAAGACGTTAGGGGTTTGACATAGGAGACAACAAAGTTCAGTAGCCTGTCTCAGTTTAAAGCCCACTCACCACGTCAAGGTGCAGGCTGAGAGTGGGAACACAAGACAAGACACACATTTAGTACAAGACAAACCCTGACGAGACACATTAAAAATGACAAGGTCCACATAAAAGATCAAATTTGTACATGTTTATGCTGGCTGTAAGTGGTATTGTAATCCATGGGTCTTTGTAAGCGAGGACTTCCACAGTAAACACTTATGCCCCGTTTATGCAGGCTCTAAGTGATACTTGCAACAGTCATCCAGGGGTTATGTGTGTATATATATTATTATATATATATATATATATATATACACACACACACACACATATGTACACACGTGTGTGTGTGTGTGTGTGTGTGTATATATAATATATATATATATATATATATATATATAATGTGTGTATATATAATAAATATATATATATATACACACACACACACAGTATCGGAAACACCAGAAACTGAAAAAACTTCCATAAAACAGTTTGCTCCCATTTGTTGGTATATATGGCTGGCATAAAAGTGTGTAGAAAAACTTGATAATGAATCATAATTAGCCATTAATTATATTATTATCAGATAATACTAATTTGTCACCTTGGAGTCACGGAAAAAGAAATGCTCCTCAAAGTGGTCGCTGCACAGACGTGATGCCGAGGTGGGACTCCATTTTGCCCTCCGCATGTTGACCAACCACTGCTGCAGCATGTCTTCATCAGCTAAAGGAAATCTATCAAAGAATAAAATGGTTATAATAGGCTGCGATCGGTTGCGATGCAGCTTACAGAATTATAAAACTACCATCACAGATAAAAGTAGTCGGGCACCGAGGAATATGGTTTGAAATTAGACATTTGGATGATGTTAATTGCCAGAATTCAAAGCAAATTCTGTCTGAAATCTCATACAATATTCTATAATCCAAGGGTCATGGGAAAATATCAGACTATAATGTTAACGTTAGCCTATGTGGGAAAATATCAGACTATAATGTTAATGTTAGCCTAACGTTACCCTATTTTTATACAGTCCATGGTGGTGCCAAGTGGCGACACGAAAAACATGATAGCTAAATGACAGCTAACGTTATGTCGGGTTTCCATCTCCATGAACACGTTTCCCACATGCTTTAAAAGTTATAAATAATGCTCAACCTAAAATGAATACCTCTAATGAAAAATACACAATGACTAATGCACGGTAGCTAACGTTAGCAATGTCGAAATTCACTCCACATAAAATGCACTTAGCCAGTGGAGAGCATAGGACGAAGTGCAATGTAGCTACATGTCCACGACGAGACCGTTAACGTTAAATTACAAAGCTAAAAATAGACACAAAGGCTCACCAGGTCGATGTGTAATGGAATCTAAGTTAACGTTACACAACTGAAATTTGACTAACGTTACTTTTGACAGGTTTTAGATCGTTAGCTAACGTTAAGTAGCCAAACCAAACGGTTTTGGGAGATAAAAGTTGCTAACTCCACTAGCATACCGGTCTACGTAATATACAAAAGCGTTAGCTTGTCATGCTAGGTCGCGGTAGGTAGAGTAGGCTACTTCTGCAGGCTGTTATCTAATAAGACTACTTAGCTACTTGGTAAAAAATAAAGTAATAAAAAATGTATTACTGAAAAAACTGGAGAGAATGCTTTTGAGACGGTCGATTAGTACAGTTGTATGCAGAACATGCCATAATGAATTTAACACGAGTGACGATCTGATTGCGATGTGTCTATTAGCCAAATTCACACATTAATAGGAGGAGAATGGGTGAGAATGTCAAGGCTTTGCTAGCCACTTGAGGTACCGCCTATGGGTACCGCCCACGTCCCGCCCGTTCCGTCTATGGTTCCCGCCCCTCAGAGTGAGTGGAATGACCGGCAGTAACCCCAGACTCAATCTGTCCCCTGATTGGTCCTGAACAAATGTTAATACCCTGTCCAAACGACACAATATTTTAAAAAATCAGCACATGCACAGGCATTAGATGAAGGAAAGGCACCTATTGCAATAAAAAAAAATTTGTGTAAAAAATGTATTGACTGAGTATTTTGACCACATTGCTGCCGTTGACTTACATGGGGAAAAACCTATACTGGAGCCAACCGCAGTGGCGCTAGTGAGCAACGGCACAATGGCCGCTCCCAGGCCAACCAGGAAGTGAGCTTCAAAACGAAAGCCCAGTCTTGGCCCCTTGATTAGAACTACAGTACACATATATCAACAACCAGTGAAGAAGCCAAGATGGCAACAAGTAAAAAGCAACAGACATATTCTCTTCTTCCATTTCTCTTTTGTTGTACAATAGCGTTATGAGGGACAGTTTTCACTGACATTAACTGACTCTAAACAATAACATTCTATGGGGACTGATATTATTGTTTCGAAATACTAGAGAGATATATTCATGGCAAAGAATTGAGAGCTGTCGATAGAGTTAGCTAGCTAGCTATTTCTTGTATTTTTCTCGTTCACGATAGCGTAATCCACTTGTGTGTGTAGCTAGCATTATAGTAGGGAGGTCGAACGTTCTGCCCGCAATGTAATCACATTCCACACACAAAACAAAAAACTAAATTGACGTCTGGGCTCATTTCAACATGTCATTTAACAAGGAAATCTACTAAACGAGAGTAGATGAAGCTATTCATTTGTTTCAGAAGTGTACTTACACTTCAACAATGTAATTTTTTTTACTTTAGAAGCCAGACATCATTATGCTAATTTGACTCTGTTTACGAGCATTTGTGCCTATACTTAACGCTGTACCGAAATCAATGGGGTCATTATAAAACATCCAACCACATTGAAGTTGTTAATACACATTTTATTACAAGAAAAATTCACTGTGAAATGTTTTAGGTGTTAATCGATCGGTATGTATCGATACTTTCGTCTATTTAGGTGTCCTGAAAACGTTACATGTGCCGCGCGTCCTGCGGGACTTAGAAAATAGAGAAGGGATTAGTGTTGTGTCGTTCGCGAACGTGTCGTGATTCGTTCACTGAAGGCTACTAGACACAGTGAGTTAACGTGACGTGATCCTGAGTGATAATCAGCGGCTCAAACTGCCAGAATCAGGCCCAGCAAGTTAAGACTTAAAAGTCATTGAAAACCAGCGTTCACCTCCAATATTGATATTCAACGAGGAAACTTTTAAAATATCAAGATTTGTAAACGGAGTTTGGCACGTTTGTCAAAGCGACAGCACTTCCGCATGAACCGTTCGGCCGTTTCAGTTCACTGAGTGAGTCGGACTACGCAGTACGCAGTCGGAGCTCCGCCCAAGCACTGAACGATTCGGTGAACGAATCTTTTGAACGAATCTTTTTAATTAACTGATTCTAGTGATTCGAGTCACTGAAGTGAACTGTTTTGCCCATCACTAGAAGGGATTTTGTAATAGTGAAATGAAATGTTATTCAAATTGTGGCCAACCCCTGTCTTGACATCATGCCGATTGTTCAAATCCGATTGGTCCAAGATATGCTGGCAAAGAGGCGCTTTGAAATGTTTTCTGATGTGGCTAGGTCAGTAAACTCCAGATGAACAACGACATTTTTACATGTAGATCTTCATCAAAATCTCGTCTACAGTATGGTATAAAGCATTTTAATATTGCGAATGTTTTTTTTTTTTAAATTAACATGAAAAGGGAACATGCACCTTATAGATTCTGAATCCAAAAACTGAGAATTCTGATAACCAGTGCCAGCTAAAGTCGCTAGCTGATATGTTTTTCTCTGGACCATATCGCCGGTAAACTCCATATGAACAACAACATTTTTACATGTAGATCTTCATCAAAATCTCGTCTACAGTATGGTATAAAGCATTTTAATATTGCGAATGGGTGTTTTTTTAAAATTAACATGAAAAGGGAACATGCACCTTATAGATTCCGAATCCAAAAACAGAATTCTGATAACCAGTGCCAGCTAAAGTCGCTAGCTGCTGTTTTTCTCTGGACCATATCGCCGGTAAACTCCATATGAACAACATTTTTACATGTAGATCTTCATCAAAATCTCGTCTACAGTATGGTATAAAGCATTATAATATTGCGAATGGGTGTTTTTTTTTTATTAACATGAAAAGGGAACATGGGTCAGACCCATGAACTTAAGAGAAAGTAGCCTAGCTAGACATACAATCTGAATTCTGTTTCTGAATTAGCCTAAGTTCAATTTTAGGGTGGACAAGGTGGTGTTGGAGCCACATGAAAACATTTTTTGTGCCGACAGTCTGCCGTAAATTTTACTTAACGAGGTTTTCGCAGCAAGCTCAGTTGCTGCTTGAAGGACGAATACTGATTGTTAAAAAATCATATATTTCAGGTATCTCTTTACCTCTCATGGAAAGGAATAAAACGAGAATTAGCCTACCTTTGACTCAACGGCTGATCAATAAGCTCTCTCGTTTGAGTTGTAAAAATCTTGGTCTCAAATACGTTACAGGCTACCTGGCTGTCATTTAATATTGGCAAAAATGCAAACAAGGTGGGCGTGACTGGCCTTGAGTTTACGGAACTGAACGCGACTGTTCACTAACGGCCTGGGCTGGGAAAAGTTCAAGTATCAAAAAATTGACGCCATATTATTTTTTATATAATTTGACGCCCAACGCGGGGCTGTGTAGCCTATGTCCAATTCCCACCCTAATTTGAAATGTTGACGGCTGATTTTCACATCCAGGAAGCCTGCTGAGTGTGTCATGATTTATTGAAAGATCCAGTCACATGTGCGGAATCACAAAACACCAATAAAACAATAATACAATCAGGGCAACAGAGAACAGAATGACACACTATAGGAATGGGGAACTGGTGCACCCTGGTGAGCGTTGCGTCACTTTTTTCTTTAAGTTTACATGCTTTTTTAATTCTCATAAATGTAAAGGATTTACAATACAAATTAAAGTCTTCCTTTAAAATGAAAATATTTCATATATTTTGTTTTATGAATTGAAAATTTTGCAAAGATAATTATAGTATTTATAAGGAGTTGTATTAAGTATAATGCAAAATATGACATAATTCCTTGTGAGGTTTACAGGTGACATAACTTTTGACCCAAGCCATTTCACTAGTTCATTTCATCTTTACAAAAAGAGCAGAGGTTAAGGTCTAAATTAAAACTAAGTCTTAGGAACTCATTTGAGAGTTAGATATTGATGTGGCACAACAGAGCAGAAGGAATCCCATTTGGTCCATCACCTTGGATGAACAACAACAAACTATATAAAATCTTTACCCACTCTCTTAATTTTTAAGGAAGACTTTAATTTCTACAACCCCCAGATGCAGCATTGCAACTGTTCGCTGAGTCAAGAAGTCCAAACACATGACTGCTGATCATCATACTTACAAAAACTGTGGACTGATCATTGATTACACTCAACACTTACTGACTATAAGGGCGAAACCCACAGCCCAACAGACAGGCTTCTGCAGGCAAAGTCTCAGATGCCCCGTGATGCTGGTATAGCATATGAATAAATGATTCTGAACCTATGCTGGCCTTGTGTTTTACATCCTTCCTTCTGTCTCGATACCTGGGCCATTTCCACTACAATATTGTTGATGGTTCTAAAATTAATCTCTTTTTGTCATGGTTAGTGGCTGTCTCCTTTTGTTTCTACCATGGTTTTCCGTTTGGCGTCGTCTGAAGCTCTATCGGATTTTTTCTTCCTCCGTTCCGGTGTTTGGATCTCTCTGGGTCATTATCTTCGACACCTGTGTTTGGTTTCCGTCGGCTATAAATAGAGCTTCACTTCCGCTTTCCAGTGCTTCTAGATTGTTGTGGAGTTATTACTAGATAGCCGGTATTGGTATAGGTAAAAGTCTTTAGCTTCTGTAGCCTATCTCTGGTGTTATATCTCTTATGGTGTTATGTTTGGTGTTATACAGAGACACAGCTATTGGTATAAGTTATAGGATTAGAATTTCTGGTTTTCTGTCCTATCGCCCTCTATTCTTTTCTTTTTGCCTGCAGCCTGTTTATTCTTTGTGCAGCTCCTTAGCCGACTGAGCTGTAGTTACAGGCTTGCTATTTTGTTCGTTTCTTTTCAGTGTTCTCAACCTCTGATATACGCATATCAATTAGTGCGTGAGGTTCTTTCTTTTTGTTTGTTTCTCGCTGTTTTAGCAAACTATCGCCTCCGTTTGAGGTTGTTTTGTGTTAGCCTTGAGCTGGGGAAGTTTTGCTCCCGCTTTTCAGTTTCCTTTCTTCCCTTGGTGCGGTTTAATTCTGCTTCTGTGGCGTGTCTTTTAGATACGCTTTCTGAATCCTTATCTGTCGCGTTTGGTTCTCTATTTTCTAACCTAAAACCTGACACTTTTGCTTTGGGGAAATGGTGAAGCTAAAGTTTCTAGTTCTTTATTTGTGTGCAGGAGGCTTTTCAAAGAGGAAAAGAATTGTATTTTTTTATTTATTATCACACCTGTTGTTAATGAGAAGAGTATTTTGAGTAGTGGATTACTGTTAGGGGAACCGATCAGAACCACACGCAGACAGCAAGATGTAGCAGAATCAGGCTTTATTCAGAGTCGACAGAAAAGGGTCAGAATCCGGCAAACAGTGCAATACGGAAAAGGCAGAATCGTAGTCAAGTCCAGGCAGGGGTCAGAGTCCAGCAAACAGGGCAATGCGGAGAAGGCAGGGCGAAATCTCAGAACAGGCAGGGGTCGGAACCAGGAGATCATTCCGTGGGAGCTGGAGAACAGGAGGGTGAAGGGATGGAGCGGGGCTTGTACGGAGATGTGTAGGCGGGCAGGTGGACTGGGGCAGGACTGGACGAAGACAGGCAGGCAGGCAGGAGAACAGGAGCAGGACAAGACGAAACAGGACTGGAACAGGAACTCGGAACAGGAAAGGAACAGGAAAGGAGCAGGCTCGAATAACTGCTGGAAAGTTTGAGACAAGCACGAATGCAGGGCAAAAGACGATCTGGCACAGAACAGAGAAACGGGAGTTTATGTGCCAGATTAACCACGAGACAATGAGGAACAGGTGAGACGAAAAACAATATGAGGAAACGCATATCAGGTGCGGGAAACGGAGACACAAAATGGGTAAAAAGGAAAACGTGGAACGGAATACAAATACAGAAAATACATAGAAACAGAAAAACCAGGAACTGAATTAAGACACAGAGGCACGGGACGTGACAGATTATAATCATGAATAATGATCATTTTCTGTGAATGTGTAAAGCAAGGTGCAAGGAATATCAGTCAGAAATAATGTCTTACATGTTGCTTTGACGAGGTCTTACAAGGTTGCCCGGACAACTTTTAAGTGTGGAAATTATGTGGTTTGCATTTTTTGCTGATACGTCTCCATCTGTTCAATGGAAACTGTTCTGACTGTAACCATAAGACATAAGTAAGTCATAATAAATTCTGATAGTATGGGTTTGGTTTGCAAGGTAGAATTATGTGTCTCTGTGCCAGTTACTGGTCTTGAAAAACCACCACACGTACCTGGTAACTACGAAAGGTGTGACAAAGACAAATTCCCACGAGTCATATGCAACTTCATCACATCAGCACATTATACATGCCCTTTCCCCAGACACACAGACACACTCAAACACGCACACACATACACACCCACATGCTTATACATACAGTACACACACATACACCCAAACACACACAAAATAGCTGAGAATTAGATCAGTAATTCAGTAATTATCAGTAATTCATGGACTGAAAGCTGTTGCAAAGAACAAAGCAGCATTGTTCTGTCTGGTTGATCATACATTTAAAGCATTTTAGAATATTGGTGATCTACACAAACACAAGGGCATGGGGGTATGGGGTATGGGGTGGGGGGGGGGGGGCGCATGTGAGGGTGCTTAGTCAGGGGTGCTGTGTCTTTGGTGGAATGGCTTCTAGAGGTCCCCTTTTTTCCCAATTTAGTAGCCAATTGAACCCTATGCTATTCAATTCCCCCGTAGCATCACCATAGAGAATCGCCGCTACACAACCCCGTCAGCCGGTAGTAGGAAAGAGGGCACCGCGTCCTCTTCAGGGAGCGACTCCTCAAGCTCCTGACCGTTATTCCAACTTGTTCCAACTGTTCTGTGCACGATCCTGCTGACGTCGACCTTTCAAAAGAACACCGTAAGCTCAGGCAAGAATAAATTTTAGCTGATGAGTTAGACTTGGCAAGAGTGCCCCACACTGGCGGCTAAAATTTGTACCATGGACAGAAAAGGAGGAGAAACAGTTTGTGGTGGAGGAGCCATGTATGGGGTGACTGACTTATAGAAAGACAGACTCACAGCTCAATCAAACAAGAGAAAAATATTAGGTCCAGGTAAACCATCCCTTGGACAGACCTATGTGCTAACAGACTGATAACCTGACTGATAACATAACATATCAAAAAAATAACATGCACAACTATTTAGGTTTTATAATGTAGTAGGTGCTGAATCCTTGGTTGATGAATGAATTTAGGAAGAAAAGGACAGCACTCTTAGCCAGATTCTTTTTTTAAATTAGCCTACACACCTAATACTCACCGTTTATCTATAAACTAGATAGTACCTAGCACTGTATCAAGCCTGGTCTTGAACCCCCAGAGTTTCTCTACGACATGACCTGGCAAGCTATTCCAGCGAACTACTCTCTGTGTGGAGAAATACTTCCTGATTTTTGTGCGAAATTTACCTTTTGCTAATTTCCATCTATGCCCCCTTGTTCTACTGACATAACTCAACCTGAAGAATCTCTTGTAGTTCACTTTGTTACATAATCCCTTTTTAAAAAAATGTAAATTTTAAATTTTAAAATGTAAAAGCCTCAATCAAATTGTCCCCATGTCTCCTTTTACTTGATTAAGTATCTTAAGTATTTCCTCATAACCTTTATCTTTCACACCAGGAACAATATTTTAGTTGTCCTTCTTTATTTTCCTGTTGTTGATTTCAGGAAATGTGCATCCTAACCCTGGTCCTGAAATGCAATGTTTTCAAATGCCATCTAATTTTAAATCTAGATCTGGTCTTGGGATTTTGCATCTTAATGTATGTAGCTTGTTGCCTAAATTGGATATGGTTAGGATCTGGGCTGAATCAACAGATGCTGATGTAATGGTGTTTTCTAAAACCTGGCTAGTCTAACCCGAGCTGACCTATTATTATTTACTCATTTAGTTTCATCTGGTCAATACAAAATCTAAAATATAACATAGCTCATATGAATCTTAGACATTCTGTGTGCTTTTACTAATATAAATTCAATAAATGAATATCCTCACAATAATCACAGTTGTGAAGCCAGAGCAGCTACAGAGCACATTGAGGCAACATGAAAGTGAACTAAACTCCACGGTATCATGGCCTGTAAAATAAATACTTCTTTACAACTGCAATAGCCTGCTACATGTCTTAAGATAAAATTAAAATTAAAATATATACATACATACAGTTGCACTCAAAATTATTCAACCCCCTTCACTTTTTGCACACTTTATTGTGTTGTAGATGTAATTTTAAATGGATAAAATTGCCATTTTTGTCCACCAATTTACACTCAATAACCCATAATGACAAAGTGAAAACATGTTTTTAGAAATTTTTACAAATGTATTAAAAATCAAAAACTGAAATCTCATGTGCATAAGTATTCAAACCCTTTGTTTTAATGTATTTCTAAAGTATCATATTTCATATTTGGTCACATATCCTTTGCATGCTGTTACTTCCTGAAGTTTAGTGACCCATCAACATCAAAAGACTCTCAATATCTTATTTTCAGGTACTGTTACAAGCGATACTATAACCTCTCTGCATTTGAATGGATCTCTATGGGAATTCGGGGGTGAGACTAGATTCTGTAAATTATGCTGGTACAGTATGGAACACATGACTGGTGAAAGGGCTGTAAGTCATCAAGGGTCTGAGGTATCAAACGAGCCTCAAACCATCACTCTGCTGCCAGATATGCAGTAGATATGGATGGATCACTTTAAGGGTTGTTTCTCCTGACAAATTTTCCTATTGAACTCTATGGAAGAATAAGTCAGGAGAAGAAACCCTTAAAGTGATCCATCCATATCTGCTCCATATCTGGCCGTAGAGTGATGGTTTGGGGCTCGTTTGATACCTTAGACCAGTGGTCTTCAACCCTGGTCCTGGGGACCCCCTGTGTGTGCTGGTTTTCATTCCAACCACAATTGCAATACTTGAATTTTAACAAGCTGTTATTTTTTCTTAATTAGGTGTTTTAATTGTATGGAGAGAACACTTTAAACTCTTTACTCTCTTAAGCCACGTTATGTTAGCAATAGCTATGCATGCTTTGAAGAAAAAAAAATCCCATGTTCATTATGCTCATTGTGTTATATTGCAAACAATTACAAAGAAGAGGTAAGAACTCAGGTGAATAGGCTCCTAATTAGGTAATTGAACACAAGTTTAAGTTCCTTCATAATTTTTTTCCTTAAACTTGTTAACACAATGCAGGTTTGGCTCGTTATCATTTGCTTTGTCTTTGAATTCTTCATTATTTACCATACGGTTAGTTTTACTGTCCACAATTTCACCAATTATGAGCCAATTGATTCACCTCAGTCTTTAATTTGATGTTAAAACATTTTTTACCTCCTTTTAATTGTTTACAATACAGCACAATGTGAATATTGGACTTTTATTCTTCATGGCATGCATAGCTATTACTAACATAATGTGGCTTAAGAACGTAAATAATCCCTCTAAACATTAAAAACACCTAATTAAGAAAAATTAACAGCTTGTTAAAATTCAAGTATTGCAATTGTGGTTGGAACGAAAACCAGCACACACAGGGGGTCCCCAGGACCAGGGTTGAAGACCACTGCCTTAGACCCTTGATAACTTAAAGCCATTTCGCCAGTCATGTGTTCCATACTGTACCAGTGTAAATTACTGCTGAATCTAGTCTCACCCCCCAATTCCCATTGAGATCCATTCAAATTCAGAGAGGTTATAGTATCGCTTGTAACAGTACCTGAAAATAAGATATTGGGCCCTATCTTGGCAATCTTGGCGCTTAGTCTAAGCGCATGGCGCTAAGTCCATTTAGGGCATGTCCAAGTCTACTTTTGCTATTTTAACGGTGTGTTTTTTGGGCGCTAAGCACGGCGCAAGGTGCAACTGGGCTGAACCTAGTCTCTTCATTAATTATAGGTGTGTCTTGGGCGTGACATGCAATAAACCAATCAAAATGTCATATCCCATTCCCTTTAAAAGCCTGCTTTTCCACCTTGGCGGATTGCTTATGATGGCGAAACAGACATGCTCGTGCGTGTTTAGTGCGATCAAGGAATCGGCTATATGGATCAGTAGCAGTAGCAGTAGCAGCAGCAGCAGCAGCAGCAGCAGTAGTAGTAGTAGTAGTAGTAGTAGTATTATGAGTTCCCGGTAATTCCTGACAGTGCTGTTTACGAAATATATGCTGTTAAATTTCGTTAAAAGCACCTGCAACAGCTGAGAATAAGCGACCAATTTCTTCCTTCTCACCTTAGAAAACGCCAAATTAGCCTGCTTGTTTAGCGAATTTCGTTTGATTATGCAATGAACTCATGTTCAAGCTTCATCCGAAGTTCATTAGGCTACCTGCATTCTAATTTTGATTAATAACATAAGTAACGTTATTTTGCCTTAATGATGACACTAAATACAACAAATCTGTCAGGTTGGCAACCCATAGGTTCAGCATATTTTCCCTTGTTTTATAATGTCCTGCTTATGGAAATGTGACCAACCTGTTTAACTGGTAGCGTAATACTTTAAAAGTATTCACTTTCCCAGGAAGACCGTGAAAAGTGCGATGTACAGCAGGGGAAACAGACCTGCTCATGTAAAGCGAATATGCAGATAATGGAATTAAAATTAATTGTGCAACGTGCTGCAAATTTAGTTTCTAATTAGACGCTTAGTTCTCTTTAAAATCTTTTGTTCAAGTTATGGAATTACAGGTGAAATCAGCGGGGTTTTAATAAGCTGAGGATATGGAAACCTTGTCACTGTAATTTAAAAAAATATGAAGGACGAAGAATAGCTAAGGTTAGCCTACAATTCAGTTAACTTGATGACATTTATCTCCGTTTTTTAACCATAGTCTATTTAAAAAACATTATGCACAGCGAGTCCGCTGTAGCCTAGGCTATTTGAAAAACAATAAAAGCAATATTCACTGGACAAGGTTTTGAACTTTTTTCAGTCACAAACCATTCTATTTACTTACAGGCTGTATTCCTAGATAAACAGAGCTGTATTGTAATGACATCTGAAGCGCATTTTCAGAACGCAAATGTCCGTCTATTGCAGTAGCTACGCGGGTTTTCCATTGAATGACAATTCACGCATTAGGTGCAAATGACAATTCGCGCATTAGGCAGCTCCTTTTTAATGGATAGCCATTGTCCTGTACCATCGCACATCGCCTGGATGTTGATGGAGTGGGCTGAGAGCAATGTAATGTGGCATCGTTTCCCTTCGCTGAGGGAAAGGTATGTGGACCTATGGAACCTTTTATTATTATGCATTTTTGATATAGCCTACACAATAATAATATTTCACATTGTGATCTAGATATTTTAGTCATGCTTGTGCACGCCCCTGTGTGTAACAGACAGGAGGGTATGCGCGTTGTGCACACGCCTATGTAGACGCACTTACTGTATATGCGCCGTTAAAATAACATGTAAACAACTGCGACATGACTTTAGACCAGGTTTGTAGTGGTTCTAGCGCAAACGCTTTCTGCTGGCTCAAGATAGCAATACGCCAAAAAGAATCCTGGCCACTCCTCATCTTAAGACCAACACGCCCAGTTCACTTGTGATGGCGCAAGAATACATGCTAGTTAGGACGTAAGCGTTAGGCATTATTATGGACCTAACGCCGGGTGTAAGATAGCAAAGACACTTGCGTTTGGGTTAGCGCCGCTTTGCGCCGGGTGTAAGATAGGGCCCCTTGAGTCTTTTGATGTTGATGGGTCACAATGTTGTGGAAATTCTTCAGTTTAATAAAGAAATCAGTAATAAAGAAATCAGTAATAAGTATTCCACTAGGCAGCGATAATATATTTATTTTATATAGCGCATTTCACAACAAGTTGTCACAATGCACTTCACAGCAAAAAGCAAAACCCAGCCTAAACTCCCCACAAGAGCAAGCCAAAGGCAACAGTGGCAAGGAAAAACTCCCTGGTGTAACTAGGAAGAAACCTTGGAAGGAACCAGACTCAATGGGGGAACCCATCCTCCTCTGGTCGGCTCAGGGTCTAGGGCTTAAGGACCAACATGGTCAAAACAGCCAATGTCCATGATAATACAATTTGCAGCAGCTAGATGACAGTCCAGATGTGGCGGCAGTGATGGTGGGGAACCGGGCGCCGATGGCGGCGGGAGCAGCTGGCAGCGGTGGTAAGGAGGGAGGGGCAAGCGGCAACGGACAGGAAGCCGGACAGCAACTCTCGAGATGCGGGGCATAAGCCCCGCCGGCAGAATGTGAAAAAAAGAGAGAGAGAAAACAGTTAGGGGAAGTGTAATAGAGCAGCAGGAGCACCAACTGGAGGGGTGGGGGGTGGGGAAGGGGTGGGAGGGTTGGACAGGTGCCCCCGCCAGGAGTAATCTATGGCTGCATAGCTATGAAGACAGAGTTTGAGGAACCATGCAGTCATGAGAGGGAAAACAGTCCTACCCACCTATCAAGAGCCAGCCCAGGAAGATGGGGTCACAGCTGTTGACAGGTGACAGTAAGGAAAGGATGCCACCCCACATTACTCTATGGCTAAATGCTTCTCTGGTCCTGTCTCCAGACTATAGCTCATTATAAGCCTGATCATAGAGGTGCGTTTTTAATCTAGACTTAAATATTGAGACAGTGTCTGATTCCCTTATAAGTTTTGGTAGGGTGTTCCACAGTAGTGGCGCTCTGTAAGAGAAAGCTCTACCACCCGTCAAGTTTTTAGATATTCTTGGGACTACTAGGTAGCCTGCGTCTTGGGAACGGAGTGATCTTTTTGGCTTATATGGTAAAAGCAGATTACATATATACACTGGCGCAAATCCATTTAAGGCTTTAAAGGTCAGAAGCAAAATCTTAAAGTCTATCCTAAACTTAATTGGTAGCCAATGAAGCGATGCTAGTACTGGGGTAATATGCTCATATTTCTTAGTTCTAGTTAAAATGCGAGCGGCTGCATTCTGTACAAGCTGGAGATTATTTAGCAAGGACTTAGGGCAGCCAGATAGCAGGGCATTACAGTAATCTAGCCTAGACGTAACAAAAGCATGGATCAGTTTCTCTGCGTCCCCTATTGATAGGAAGTGCCTTATTTTAGCTATGTTTCTTAACTGAAAGAAAGCTACTCTAGATATGTTTTTTATGTGCGCGCTAAAGGTTAGATCTGGTTCTATAGTAACACCTAGGTCTTTCACAGCTGAGTTTGGAACAATTAAACAACCATCGAAATTTAAAGTAGATGTACCCAGTTTCTCCCTTTGTTTTTTTGGACCTAAAACCAGCATTTCGGTCTTTTCTGAGTTTAGGAGCAGGAAATTGGAAAGCATCCAGGCTTTAATATCTGCAATACAAGCCTCTAACCGAGAAAGTGGTAGTGCCTCACCGGGTTTCATGGAAATGTATATCTGCGTATCGTCCGCATAGCAGTGAAAATCTACCCCATGTGCCCGAATAATATCACCAAGGGGTAGCATATATAATGAAAAGAGTACTGGGCCTAGCACTGATCCTTGTGGAATACCATATTTCATTACTGAGTAACTGGATGATACTTCATTTATTTTAACAAACTGCTTCCTATTGTATAAGTATGATCTGAACCATGCAAGAGCTTGACCATTTAGTCCAACACAGCCCTGGAGTCTGTTTAGTAGAATTTTGTGATCTATTGTATCAAAAGCTGCACTTAGGTCAAGAAGTACAAGAACAGACACAGAGTTTTGGTCGGCTGATAATAGTAAATCGTTAATAACTTTAACAAGTGCCGTTTCAGTGCTATGGTAGGGTCTAAATCCTGACTGGAACATTTCATGGATATGGTTTGAGCTAAGGTATGCACCAAGTTGCTTAGCAACAGCTTTCTCTAATATTTTTGATAGAAATGGAAGATTTGAAATGGGTCTATAGTTTTCCAGTTTGTCAGATTCGAGGTTTGGTTTCTTTAGTAATGGCTTAATAACCGCCATTTTTAGTGGCTCTGGTACATATCCTGTTACTAAGGATGTGTTAATAATTTTTAACATATGCTGGCCTAGTATGGGGAAAAGTTCTTTAACTAATTTTGTAGGGATTGGGTCGAGTAGGCAGGTAGTCGGTTTTGAGGACATAACCAGTTTAGACAGCTCCTCCATGTCAATTGGCTTAAAACAGTTTAGTGACACTGTTGATACATCTTCCTGTGTTAACCAGGATTTGGGCTGTTCATTGATTAAGGGAGGAGTGATGCCTAGAG
The DNA here is from genome assembly GCA_029718625.1 of Synaphobranchus kaupii. Taxonomy (NCBI): domain Eukaryota; kingdom Metazoa; phylum Chordata; class Actinopteri; order Anguilliformes; family Synaphobranchidae; genus Synaphobranchus; species Synaphobranchus kaupii. The sequence continues at coordinate 41,243,907 of CM056378.1, forward strand.
GAGGAGGCAATTTGGAGATCTGGTCTCTAATAGCTTCAATCTTTTGATTGAAATAATTCATGAAATCATTACTGCTGTAAACGCTGGGGTAGGATGAAATTTCTAATGATGGTTTTTTAGTCAAGTTGTCCACAGTGCTAAACAAGAATTTTGGGTTACATTTGTTTTGTTCAATTAATTTAGAGAAAAAGGCAGATCTAGCTGATACAAGAGCTTGCTTGTACTGGAGGAGGCTATCTTTCCATGCAAGACGAAATACTTCTAGTTTAGCTGACCGCCATTTTCGCTCTAGTTTTCTTGTGGACTGTTTCAGGGCACGGGTAGTGTCATTGTACCAGGGAGTACGGTTTTTCCGACAAGACTTTCTTTTTAGAGGGGCAACCATATCAAGGGTGCTTCTGAGAGTAAAACTTAACTGGTTAGTCAGTTCGTCCAGCGATACTTCAGTGGTATTTCCTTTGTTTGAAAGGAATGATTCCGGAAGCATATCTATAAACTTTGGAATGACGTCAGAGTTTAACGACCGGCTGTAATAGTGTCTTGGCTCTGATATAGAAGTGGTCGTTGCCTCGATTTCAAAAGTAATAAGGAAATGATCAGATAATACAGGGTTATGGGGTGCAATAGTAAGATTAATAACATTGATACCATAGGATAACACTAAGTCTAGGGTATGGCTATGGTAATGAGTGGGTCCACAGACATTTTGTTTGAACCCAATAGAGTCAATAATAGAGGCAAAGGCTGTTCCTAGGGGATCACCTGGTTTATCCACATGTATGTTAGTCACCAACAATCACAACCTTGTCTGCCGAAATAGCAAGGCAAGACAAAAACTCAGCGAATTCTATTAGAAAATCCGAATAGGGCCCAGGTGGTCTGTAAACAGACACTAGGAGAGAGGACTGCATGTTACCCCTTATTTTAGCTAAGTCATGCTGTACACAGTTCATAGAAAGAACTTCAAAAGATGAGAACGTATGTCCACACTTAGGGGTTAAGCTTAAGGTGGACTGATAGATCGCTGCAATACCACCCCCTCTTCCTGACTGGCGCGATACCTGAGTACTTAAAAAACCTACAGGAGACGCTTCATTAAGTGCGACATATTCACCAGGTCTTAGCCAAGTTTCAGTTAGACATAGTACTTTGAGATTATGATCTGTGATCAATTCGTTTATAAGAAGTGCTTTAGGAGCAAGAGATCTAACATTTAGTAGTCCAATTTTTAGGAGTGATTCACAACAGCTGCTAGCAGCAATATGTTTTAATTTAAGAGTAATAAGATTATCCGCGTTGACACCACGGTTTGCTTTACATTTGGCATATATGCGTGGGGCAGACACAGTCTCAATATAATGAATACTCATTTCTAGCTCAGATATGGGATGGGGATGAGTACTATTGCCAATTTCTAGCTCTGAAACGCACCTTGCAGACAACGGCGTTGGGCCATGTGTCTGAGTCACGGGCATTGGGAAACGCGTTGGGAAACGCACAGGCTCCGATGTAGGATCAGAGGCCTGCTGCCTGGCCGGCGCCCTGATAAGGTGTCAGGATCTGGCCTTACTAAGACTAGCATCTAAGTTATTTGCTAGGACAAGAGCACCTCTCCAGCTCGGGTGGAGTCCGTCTCTCTTCAGTAGATAGATAAATCTGTCAGAGCTTATTCAGCTGAAAAGAGCACCCAGAATACACAGACAAGTGCCTCCTTAGGATAACTCTGCCCCAGGAGCAAAGTAACACAGTTTATATACATTTCACTCTACTTCCCTATAAATCCTTGTCATCATGCAAAAACAAGAGTGGGCTGTCTACCTTATCTAAAGGCCTAATTTAGTATCTATGCTCTAGGGTTACAAAAGGATAAATGCCTGTCTTCTAACGTGTAGTGATGCATAACATGTGTAGGCTATAAAATTTGAAACAATTCTTCTTTTCTCCCACATTTCCTCCCTTTTGTCATTCATGACAACACAAACAGAGAAAGGAAGAGGGCACAGAGGTAAAACATTATTTCATGTGACTTTTCAACCCTAAACACAACAGTCACATGCCACCCAAGAAAGGGACCTCATACAGATAATCAGTATCAACCTCAAGGTCTACCAGAGGTCTCTGGGAATGTGTAGTACGAGTCTGTAGGATATCTAATATTTAGATATATATAAGTAAAGTACAATACAGCTCTGTTTATCTAGGAATACAGCCTGTAAGTAAATAGAATGGTTTGTGACTGAAAAAAGTTCAAAACCTTGTCCAGTGAATATTGCTTTTATTGTTTTTCAAATAGCCTAGGCTACAGCGGACTCGCTAGACTATGTTTATTTTTTTATTTTTTTATTTAGATAGACTATGGTTAAAAAACGGAGATAAATGTCATCAAGTTAACTGAATTGTAGGCTAACCTTAGCTATTCTTCGTCCTTCATATTTTTTTAAATTACAGTGACAAGGTTTCCATATCCTCAGCTTATTAAAACCCCGCTGATTTCACCTGTAATTCCATAACTTGAACAAAAGATTTTAAAGAGAACTAAGCGTCTAATTAGAAACTAAATTTGCAGCACGTTGCACAATTAATTTTAATTCCATTATCTGCATATTCGCTTTACATGAGCAGGTCTGTTTCCCCTGCTGTACATCGCACTTTTCACGGTCTTCCTGGGAAAGTGAATACTTTTAAAGTATTACGCTACCAGTTAAACAGGTTGGTCACATTTCCATAAGCAGGACATTATAAAACAAGGGAAAATATGCTGAACCTATGGGTTGCCAACCTGACAGATTTGTTGTATTTAGTGTCATCATTAAGGCAAAATAACGTTAGTTATGTTATTAATCAAAATTAGAATGCAGGTAGCCTAATGAACTTCGGATGAAGCTTGAACATGAGTTCATTGCATAATCAAACGAAATTCGTTAAACAAGCAGGCTAATTTGGCGTTTTCTAAGGTGAGAAGGAAGAAATTGGTCGCTTATTCTCAGCTGTTGCAGGTGCTTTTAACGAAATTTAACAGCATATATTTCGTAAACAGCACTGTCAGGAATTACCGGGAACTCATAATACTACTACTACTACTACTACTACTGCTGCTGCTGCTGCTGCTACTGCTGCTGCTACTGCTACTGCTACTGCTACTGCTACTGATCCATATAGCCGATTCCTTGATCGCACTAAACACGCACGAGCATGTCTGTTTCGCCATCATAAGCAATCCGCCAAGGTGGAAAAGCAGGCTTTTAAAGGGAATGGGATATGACATTTTGATTGGTTTATTGCATGTCACGCCCAAGACACACCTATAATTAATGAAGAGACTAGGTTCAGCCCAGTTGCACCTTGCGCCGTGCTTAGCGCCCAAAAAACACGCCGTTAAAATAGCAAAAGTAGACTTGGACATGCCCTAAATGGACTTAGCGCCATGCGCTTAGACTAAGCGCCAAGATTGCCAAGATAGGGCCCAATATCTTATTTTCAGGTACTGTTACAAGCGATACTATAACCTCTCTGAATTTGAATGGATCTCAATGGGAATTGGGGGGTGAGACTAGATTCAGCAGTAATTTACACTGGTACAGTATGGAACACATGACTGGCGAAATGGCTTTAAGTTATCAAGGGTCTAAGGCAGTGGTCTTCAACCCTGGTCCTGGGGACCCCCTGTGTGTGCTGGTTTTCGTTCCAACCACAATTGCAATACTTGAATTTTAACAAGCTGTTAATTTTTCTTAATTAGGTGTTTTTAATGTTTAGAGGGATTATTTACGTTCTTAAGCCACATTATGTTAGTAATAGCTATGCATGCCATGAAGAATAAAAGTCCAATATTCACATTGTGCTGTATTGTAAACAATTAAAAGGAGGTAAAAAATGTTTTAACATCAAATTAAAGACTGAGGTGAATCAATTGGCTCATAATTGGTGAAATTGTGGACAGTAAAACTAACCGTATGGTAAATAATGAAGAATTCAAAGACAAAGCAAATGATAACGAGCCAAACCTGCATTGTGTTAACAAGTTTAAGGAAAAAATTATGAAGGAACTTAAACTTGTGTTCAATTACCTAATTAGGAGCCTATTCACCTGAGTTCTTACCTCTTCTTTGTAATTGTTTGCAATATAACACAATGAGCATAATGAACATGGGATTTTTTTTTCTTCAAAGCATGCATAGCTATTGCTAACATAACGTGGCTTAAGAGAGTAAAGAGTTTAAAGTGTTCTCTCCATACAATTAAAACACCTAATTAAGAAAAAATAACAGCTTGTTAAAATTCAAGTATTGCAATTGTGGTTGGAATGAAAACCAGCACACACAGGGGGTCCCCAGGACCAGGGTTGAAGACCACTGGTCTAAGGTATCAAACGAGCCCCAAACCATCACTCTACGGCCAGATATGGAGCAGATATGGATGGATCACTTTAAGGGTTTCTTCTCCTGACTTATTCTTCCATAGAGTTCAATAGGAAAATTTGTCAGGAGAAACAACCCTTAAAGTGATCCATCCATATCTACTGCATATCTGGCAGCAGAGTGATGGTTTGAGGCTCGTTTGATACCTCAGACCCTTGATGACTTACAGCCCTTTCACCAGTCATGTGTTCCATACTGTACCAGCATAATTTACAGAATCTAGTCTCACCCCCGAATTCCCATAGAGATCCATTCAAATGCAGAGAGGTTATAGTATCGCTTGTAACAGTACCTGAAAATAAGATATTGAGAGTCTTTTGATGTTGATGGGTCACTAAACTTCAGGAAGTAACAGCATGCAAAGGATATGTGACCAAATATGAAATATGATACTTTAGAAATACATTAAAGCAAAGGGTTTGAATACTTATGCACATGAGAGATTTCAGTTTTTGATTTTTAATACATTTGTAAAAATGTCTAAAAACATGTTTTCACTTTGTCATTATGGGTTATTGAGTGTAAATTGGTGGACAAAAATGGCAATTTTATCCATTTAAAATTACATCTACAACACAATAAAGTGTGCAAAAAGTGAAGGGGGTTGAATAATTTTGAGTGCAACTGTATGTATGTATATATTTTTATTTTTATTTTATCTTAAGACATGTAGCAGGCTATTGCAGTTGTAAAGAAGTATTTATTTTACAGGCCATGATACCGTGGAGTTTAGTTCACTTTCATGTTGCCTCAATGTGCTCTGTAGCTGCTCTGGCTTCACAACTGTGATTATTGTGAGGATATTCATTTATTGAATTTATATTAGTAAAAGCACACAGAATGTCTAAGATTCATATGAGCTATGTTATATTTTAGATTTTGTATTGACCAGATGAAACTAAATGAGTAAATAATAATAGGTCAGCTCGGGTTAGACTAGCCAGGTTTTAGAAAACACCATTACATCAGCATCTGTTGATTCAGCCCAGATCCTAACCATATCCAATTTAGGCAACAAGCTACATACATTAAGATGCAAAATCCCAAGACCAGATCTAGATTTAAAATTAGATGGCATTTGAAAACATTGCATTTCAGGACCAGGGTTAGGATGCACATTTCCTGAAATCAACAACAGGAAAATAAAGAAGGACAACTAAAATATTGTTCCTGGTGTGAAAGATAAAGGTTATGAGGAAATACTTAAGATACTTAATCAAGTAAAAGGAGACATGGGGACAATTTGATTGAGGCTTTTACATTTTAAAATTTAAAATTTAAAATTTACATTTTTTTAAAAAGGGATTATGTAACAAAGTGAACTACAAGAGATTCTTCAGGTTGAGTTATGTCAGTAGAACAAGGGGGCATAGATGGAAATTAGCAAAAGGTAAATTTCGCACAAAAATCAGGAAGTATTTCTCCACACAGAGAGTAGTTCGCTGGAATAGCTTGCCAGGTCATGTCGTAGAGAAACTCTGGGGGTTCAAGACCAGGCTTGATACAGTGCTAGGTACTATCTAGTTTATAGATAAACGGTGAGTACTAGGTGTGTAGGCTAATTTAAAAAAAGAATCTGGCTAAGAGTGCTGTCCTTTTCTTCCTAAATTCATTCATCAACCAAGGATTCAGCACCTACTACATTATAAAACCTAAATAGCTGTGCATGTTATTTTTTTGATATGTTATGTTATCAGTCTGTTAGCACATAGGTCTGTCCAAGGGATGGTTTACCTGGACCTAATATTTTTCTCTTGTTTGATTGAGCTGTGAGTCTGTCTTTCTGTAAGTCAGTCACCCCATACATGGCTCCTACACCACAAACTGTTTCTCCTCCTTTTCTGTCCATGGTACAAATTTTAGCCGCCAGTGTGGGGCACTCTTGCCAAGTCTAACTCATCAGCTAAAATTTATTCTTGCCTGAGCTTACGGTGTTCTTTTGAAAGGTCGACGTCAGCAGGATCGTGCACAGAACAGTTGGAACAAGTTGGAATAACTGTCAGGAGCTTGAGGAGTCGCTCCCTGAAGAGGACGCGGTGCCCTCTTTCCTACTACCGGCTGACGGGGTTGTGTAGCGGCGATTCTCTATGGTGATGCTACGGGGGAATTGAATAGCATAGGGTTCAATTGGCTACTAAATTGGGAAAAAAGGGGACCTCTAGAAGCCATTCCACCAAAGACACAGCACCCCTGACTAAGCACCCTCACATGCGCCCCCCCCCCACCCCATACCCCCATGCCCTTGTGTTTGTGTAGATCACCAATATTCTAAAATGCTTTAAATGTATGATCAATCAGACAGAACAATGCTGCTTTGTTCTTTGCAACAGCTTTCAGTACATGAATTACTGATAATTACTGAATTACTGATCTAATTCTCAGCTATTTTGTGTGTGTTTGGGTGTATGTGTGTGTACTGTATGTATAAGCATGTGGGTGTGTATGTGTGTGCGTGTTTGAGTGTGTCTGTGTGTCTGGGGAAAGGGCATGTATAATGTGCTGATGTGATGAAGTTGCATATGACTCGTGGGAATTTGTCTTTGTCACACCTTTCGTAGTTACCAGGTACGTGTGGTGGTTTTTCAAGACCAGTAACTGGCACAGAGACACATAATTCTACCTTGCAAACCAAACCCATACTATCAGAATTTATTATGACTTACCTATGTCTTATGGTTACAGTCAGAACAGTTTCCATTGAACAGATGGAGACGTATCAGCAAAAAATGCAAACCACATAATTTCCACACTTAAAAGTTGTCCGGGCAACCTTGTAAGACCTTGTCAAAGCAACATGTAAGACATTATTTCTGACTGATATTCCTTGCACCTTGCTTTACACATTCACAGAAAATGATCATTATTCATGATTATAATCTGTCACGTCCCATGCCTCTGTGTCTTAATTCAGTTCCTGGTTTTTCTGTTTCTATGTATTTTCTGTATTTGTATTCCGTTCCACGTTTTCCTTTTTACCCATTTTGTGTCTCCGTTTCCCGCACCTGATATGCGTTTCCTCATATTGTTTCGTCTCACCTGTTCCTCATTGTCTCGTGGTTAATCTGGCACATAAACTCCCGTTTCTCTGTTCTGTACCAGATCGTCTTTTGCCCTGCATTCGTGCTTGTCTCAAACTTTCCAGCAGTTATTCGAGCCTGCTCCTTTCCTGTTCCTTTCCTGTTCCGAGTTCCTGTTCCAGTCCTGTTTCGTCTTGTCCTGCTCCTGTTCTCCTGCCTGCCTGCCTGTCTTCGTCCAGTCCTGCCCCAGTCCACCTGCCCGCCTACACATCTCCGTACAAACCCCGCTCCATCCCTTCACCCTCCTGTTCTCCAGCTCCCACGGAATGATCTCCTGGTTCCGACCCCTGCCTGTTCTGAGACTTCGCCCTGCCTTCTCCGCATTGCCCTGTTTGCTGGACTCTGACCCCTGCCTGGACTTGACTACGATTCTGCCTTTTCCGTATTGCACGGATTCTGACCCTTTTCTGTTGACTCTGAATAAAGCCTGATTCTGCTACATCTTGCTGTCTGCGTGTGGTTCTGATCGGTTCCCCTAACAGTAATCCACTACTCAAAATACTCTTCTCATTAACAGCAGGTGTGATAATAAATAAAAAAATACAATTCTATTCTTTTCCTCTTTGAAAAGCCTCCTGCACACAAATAAAGAACTAGAAACTTTAGCTTCACCATTTCCCCAAAGCAAAAGTGTCAGGTTTTAGGTTAGAAAATAGAGAACCAAACGCGACAGATAAGGATTCAGAAAGCGTATCTAAAAGACACGCCACAGAAGCGGAATTAAACCGCACCAAGGGAAGAAAGGAAACTGAAAAGCGGGAGCAAAACTTCCCCAGCTCAAGGCTAACACAAAACAACCTCAAACGGAGGCAATAGTTCGCTAAAACAGCAAGAAACAAACAAAAAGAAAGAACCTCACGCACTAATTGATCTGCGTATATCAGAGGTTGAGAACACTGAAAAGAAACTAACAAAATAGCAAGCCTGTAACTACAGCTCAGTCGGCTAAGGAGCTGCACAAAGAATAAACAGGCTGCAGGCAAAAAGAAAAGAATAGAGGGCGATAGGACAGAAAACCAGAAATTCTAATCCTATAACTTATACCAATAGCTGTGTCTCTGTATAACACCAAACAGAGATAGGCTACAGAAGCTAAAGACTTTTACCTATACCAATACCGGCTATCTAGTAATAACTCCACAACAATCTAGAAGCACCGGAAAGCGGAAGTGAAGCTCTATTTATAGCCGACGTAAACCAAACACAGGTGTCGAAGATTATGACCCGGAGAGATCCAAACACCGGAACGGAGGAAGAAAAAATCCGATAGAGCTTCAGACCAAACGGAAAACCATGGTAGAAACAAAAGGAGACAGCCACTAACCATGACAAAAAGAGATTAATTTTAGAACCATCAACAATATTGTAGTGGAAATGGCCCAGGTATCGAGACAGAAGGAAGGATGTAAAACACAAGGCCAGCATAGGTTCAGAATCATTTATTCATATGCTATACCAGCATCACGGGGCATCTGAGACTTTACCTGCAGAAGCCTGTCTGTTGGGCTGTGGGTTTCTCCCTTATAGTCAGTAAGTGTTGAGTGTAATCAATGATCAGTCCACAGTTTTTGTAAGTATGATGATCAGCAGTCATGTGTTTGGACTTCTTGACTCAGCGAACAGTTGCAATGCTGCATCTGGGGGTTGTAGAAACTAAAGTCTTCCTTAAAAATTAAGAGAGTGGGTAAAGATTTGATATAGTTTGTTGTTGTTCATCCAAGGTGATGGACCAAATGGGATTCCTTCTGCTCTGTTGTGCCACATCAATATCTAACTCTCAAATGAGTTCCTAAGACTTAGTTTTAATTTAGACCTTAACCTCTGTTCTTTTTGTAAAGATGAAATGAACTAGTGAAATGGCTTGGGTCAAAAGTTATGTCACCTGTAAACCTCACAAGGAATTATGTCATATTTTGCATTATACTTAATACAACTCCTTATAAATACTATAATTATCTTTGCAAAATTTTCAATTCATAAAACAAAATATATGAAATATTTTCATTTTAAAGGAAGACTTTAATTTGTATTGTAAATCCTTTACATTTATGAGAATTAAAAAAGCATGTAAACTTAAAGAAAAAAGTGACGCAACGCCCACCAGGGTGCACCAGTTCCCCATTCCTATAGTGTGTCATTCTGTTCTGTTGCCCTGATTGTATGATTGTTTTATTGGTGTTTTGTGATTCCGCACATGTCCGGATGAATAATGTCACTTACCTGTTTCTCTGTGTATTAAGTTCTCTGTATTCTCTGTTTCATTACTTGGTCTTTGCATGTGCTTGCTTGCTGGTCTGCCTGGTTAGTGTGTTCCTGTTTCCCTAGTTCCTCCTCGTGGTTCATGGTTGTTATTTTGTTCCTGCCCCCCCCCCAAGTAAACTTTTTTTTTTTAATAATCTACTCCTGTTTCCTCTGCACCTGGGTCCACACTACTGCACTGTGACATGTCCCCATATAACTAACTGGACTGTATTGTATTATTTTATTTATTTCCATTAACCTATGTAATTTGTTTATTTTCCCTCTATTTTCATTGTATTTCTCTTTTATTCCCCATATGATGTTTTGGATGTACTGGTTGCTCAGTCTTATTTTTGGTTATTTTGTTCAATGTCAGTGTTGCCTTTGATTGTATACTTTTGTAACACAATTAATAAATAAAACCCTTGCACATTGCAACAAAAGTGCACAGCGCAATATCAAACCAAACTATTATTTGCGACTGGATCTTTCCATAAATCATGACACACTCAGCAGGCTTCCTGGATGTGAAAATCAGCCGTCAACATTTCAAATTAGGGTGGGAATTGGACATAGGCTACACAGCCCCGCGTTGGGCGTCAAATTATATAAAAAATAATATGGCGTCAATTTTTTGATACTTGAACTTTTCCCAGCCCAGGCAGTTAGTGAACAGTTGCGTTCAGTTCCGTAAACTCAAGGCCAGTCACGCCCACCTTGTTTGCATTTTTGCCAATATTAAATGACAGCCAGGTAGCCTGTAACGCATTTGAGACCAAGATTTTTACAGCTCAAACGAGAGAGCTTATTGATCAGCCGTTGAGTCAAAGGTAGGCTAATTCTCGTTTTATTCCTTTCCATAGCAATAGTCTAAATATTACATAGAATCGCTGCGCTCTGCATCATCATTGAGACAAAAAGACAATAGATACCAGAGACAGTAAACATGCAACATCAAGCAATAGTCTAAATATTACGTAGAATCGCTGCCCTCTGCATGCATACATAAATATTGAGTCTGTGAAACTTCATTGCCCCAATTGATTTTCTGAGGGCGTATCTAGGGTTAAAAATTGAATGACTGGCAGGTCGTAGCAGCAATGACGAAGTGGTTTGAAAAATGGGCTACGCCTCCCATTTCGATATAACCGTTTTTTAAGATACTGTATGGATTTTTGACACACGTAAATATCAATATGAGCTTTAGAAAAAGTGAATGTGATAATTATGTAGTCTAATGTAGGCTAATTAGCTAAAGTAATGTTACGTTAATGGAAAGTTCCGAAATTTGACTGTGATGAAAGCTAAGGTATGGCAACCAGCATACCTTGACTGTGTAACGTTATCCTAATGACGCCCATGTTAGCGTAGCTTACGTAGTGTATCATCTTAACTCATGGGTCTGGTGTTGAGACTACTAATGCAATAAGGCAGATTGGTATAGCAAACCTACATTACAGTGGCGTACCGTCGGCTGTAAAATAGGCCTTCTGTAACCTTACCTTAATACAGATATTACTCTCAACCTTTTTCCATTTATAGTTCTTAAAGGGGTAACGTTAGTCCACTGTAATTAACGTTTAGGCTAATATAGAATTTCTGAAAATTTTCAGCAATTTTTCAAGCTTTTTTCTCTGTTGTGATAGCTGCTATGAGCATGGACGACGTGAACTCTGCAAAATGCAATTCAATGATGTCACTGAATAAAACGCAGACGTTTAACTCCCATACATCATCGCGGCACTGTAACCAGAGTAACTACAGCCTGCTGTCAGAGTCCACTTCTAACGTTATAGTTAGAAAAACACAATAACAGTACTGACTTTAACTTGTCTTAGTAGCTAAGGCTGACACTCGGCTGGGGACAACGACAACGTTATCTCGCAATCAGGCTGACACTCAGCTGGACACTAACGTTACAAACAAACTTCATCTATCCCTCACACAAGCAGGCTGACAATCGGCTGTGAAAATGGAAATGCCAGTGGCAGGTGACATTTAAGATCTGACATTAGCTAGCATTAGCTTTCACTTTAATCTTCAGAAAGCAACAACACAACCTGAACCAGTGAGCTAGGTTAACTAAGATTACCACCATCAGACAGCTAACTTCACTAAATGGTAAACTTGCCTACTATAGGTTTCTTCTTTGCATTACATCCAAGTAAACTAATCCACAAGTAATCCAAAAAAAGGAAAGTAGCTAGCTAGCAAGCTAATCCATTTCAGCCAGTGGTCTAGTTAAGGTGAAGCATTGTGGGAATTGTGGTCTTATAACAAAGCAAATGAAGATCAAGTTTCCAAAATGCGATATCTACACAGTGATATTTTGAAATGTAGAAATCCTGCAGAAGGAAAATTGCAGTGATATGTCATAGTAAAATACATGCACTAGATATATTTTGATTAGTTTTATTGAGATGGACTACCCCTTTAACTATCAATCAAGCAATTAACTGAATAACAAATATCAATGAAGTTTTTCTGTGCTAGCATTTTTATTTGTGTCAAAAAATGTGTAGCACTTATGTATTGATAGCTGGTGCGCTGGAAAAAGTGGGGTATATAGCATTAGGCTTGTTTCCGTGTATTTAGCTTCAGTAGCCTAACAATCCAACAATTAATTAACTGAATAATCAAGACCAATATGTAGCCTATAATGATTAAGAAATGACAATGACAAAGATAACTAACGTGAGATTGTTTAACAAGGATCAGGCAATAATCTGAATGTGTTAAAGACTTAAATTAATTTTAAGACGGCACTCAAATTAGTCAAAGCGATTTAAATTAGAAAGCATACATTTAAAGAGGAGACCCTCTTAAGTGTCTCGAACCGTTAAGCGCAACGCATAATTAAGGCTAGAAAAACAAACTCACGAAAATCTACAAAACATTGAACATTTAAACATGGAGCATTTAAAAGTCAGAATCTTCGCATGATAACACGTCATCATAAATGTGGATACAGAAAAATGGCTGTATTCATAGATAAACAGAGCTGTATTGTAATGACATCTGAAGCGCATTTTCAGAACTTAAATGTCCGTCTATTGCCGTGCGCGAGTTTTCCATTGAATGACAATTCGCGCATTAGGCTTGATAGCTATAGGTGTTATCAGCTCCTTTTTAATGGATAGCCATTGTCCCGTACCATCGCACATCGCCTGGATGTTGATGGAGTGGGCTGAGAGCAATGTAATGTGGCATTGTTTCCCTTCGCTGAGGGAAAGGTATGTGGACCTATGGAACCTTTTATTATTATGCATTTTTGATATAGCCTACACAATAATAATATTTCACATTGTGATCTAGATATTTTAGTCATGCCTGTGCACGCCCCTGTGTGTAACAGACAGGAGGGTATGCGCGTTGTGCACACGCCTATGTAAACGCACTTATATGCGCCGTTAAAATAGCATGTAAACAACTGCAACATGACTTTAGACCAGGTTTGTGGTGGTTCTAGCGCAAGCGCTTTCTGCTGGCTCAAGATAGCAATACACCAAAAAGAATCCTGGCCACTCCTCATCTTAAGACCAACACGCCCAGTTCACTAATGACGGCGTAAGCGTTAGGCGTTACGCCTGTTCCCTGTGTTTTCCTGTCTGTTTATTATAGTTTATAATAGTATTTGGAATGGTTTATAATAGCATAGTTTATAATAGTATTTGGAATGGTTTATAATAGTATAGTTTATAATAGTATTTGGAATGAAAGTGTGGTGTTGCTGATTTGCCCACAGCTTACTGTGAACTACAGTCAACGTTCATTGCTAGGGATAGCTGCTACATTATGCAAAGGATGTGCTTTGCCTTGTCTGTTCTGTAATGATGATGATGTCTCTGTACGCACTTACTGTACGTCGCTTTGGATAAAAGCGTCTGCTAAATAAATGTAATGTAATGTAATTATGGACCTAGCGCCGGGTGTAAGATAGCAAAGACACTTGCGTTTGCGTTAGCGCCGCTTTGCGCCGGGTGTAAGATAGGGCCCATGGTCTCTACCATGTGTCAATTTTGCAAGGAAAGGAAACATGGAACGAGGAAGGGCTGGACGCCCAGCCGGGTCGATCCAAATGGCGTCTGCAGAGAGAGTGCGTGCGGGTACTAATGGGTACTAATTACGGAATTGGAATACTATTGCGTAGCCTGCATGGGAATTCGAGGGGCTGGGTCACGAGGGGTATTATATTGGGCGCACCTGAGGTGGAAGACAGAGCTGAGGACAGGAGGCGAGCGAAGGAGGTTGATTCCTCCAGGCTCCCCAGTGCTTGGGTGGTGTGACATTTTTTTCGTTTAATTTAGTTATTTTTATTTTGAATGAATGTGAACGTTGTGTGCTTTGTGTATGGCAGAAACACTTGTTTTATGGCGAGTTACTGCGGGAATCTGGAGCCTGTGGTAGCTGAAGAAGCAAGCTGGCATTACTTCCGGGATTGGCGATTAAGTGAGGGCGGCAAATTGCAGAGCTGGTTGCAGCGCAAAGGAGCCAGTGTGACCAGGAATAATTGTGGAGCTTCTGTTGGCAGAGGCCTACCTCCCTCAAACTGTAAGGAATGTGCTTTCACCATCCTGGCCCAGCGTTTGTGTGGGTTTAAGTCCGGTGTGAGTGGGAAACTGAGTGGTGGTGGTTTTCCTCTCCCCCTGCCTAGAGTCGGTGTCCCGCAAAGCAGAGGGACTGTGAATCGGGGTCCACTCGAGTGGGAACAGCAAGGCAGAAGGCACCCGTTGGCAACCACCTTAGAGGGCGATGGAGCAGTCCCGAGGTGTTGTGTGTGTGGTATATATGGGTTATTTTTCTTTTTTTATCTTGGTGGTAACCCTTATCGGCAGTGTGGTGCGGTTGGGTCTCCACCCTTTATTTCTCTGTGTTTAATGTTGTCTGTCTGTGGGGTTGAGTGTGTGTAGGTTTGGTTTTGGTGTGCATGCCCGCAGTGTCAGTTAGGCAGAGGTGGAAATCCAGGGGGCATAAAGTAAAAGTCCACCCATAGACTCAGCCTGCTGATTTCACTAATTTTCTTTCTGAGGTCTTGGCTGATTTATTTGGATTTTCCCATGATGTCAAGCAAAGAGGCACTGAGTTTGAAGGTAGGCCTTAAAATACATCCACATGTACACATCCAATTGTCTCAAATAATGTCAATTAGCCTATCAGAAGTTTCGAAAGCCATGACATCATTTTCTGGAATTTTCCAAGCTGTTTAAAGGCACAGTCAACTTAGTGTATGTAAACTTCTGACCCACTGGAATTGTGATATAGTGAATTAAAAGTTAACTAATCTGTCTGTAAACAATTGTTGGAACAAAATATTTAAGATATAAATAAATATTTATTTTTGACTAAATATTTAAATTTTTAACCAAGACCCTAAGTAAGGTTTGACAGGCGCAACAGCGAATGCAGTCAACACACCTGCAGACCTCAGAACCAATGAGTGCAGGAGGAGTTGCAGGCAGAGCGAAATCTGCATGTGTAAGAACCATTTAGTGAAATAGACGTGGCACACTCGAATTAGTGAAGCAGGAGTGGAAAGGAAAAGAGCTGAATTCTACAGCCAACCAAAACCATAACAAATTGTACACAAGCTGGACAGAAGATGATGCCGGTCTGTTATCTTGTTCCCCCCTCCCACCAACACTGAGACCCTGCCGGGCAGCATAAGTTTACGGTAAGTTCTGGGCACACACACTCATGACCACCCACACCACAAAATAGCTTGCCTTGGGGGCAGCAGCCTGCCCAGCCCAACTGCAGAGGTGGAAATCCAGGGGACCGTGCACAGATAAACCAAGCAGTTACCTGGTGCACAGACAATAACCTTCTACTCAACTCATCAAAAACTCAAGAACTCATCATCGACTTCAGATGCAAGTCACACCCCAAAACCCCTGTACTCATCTCTGGCAAACCCATATCCATCACTGACTCATTCAAATTTCTTGGCACTCACATAAGCAATAACCTTAAATGGAAGATCAACACAGGCCACATCTTCAAAAAAGCCCAGCAAAGGCTATTCTTTCTTCGTCAGCTCAAGAAATTCAGAGTGAGGAAACATCTCCTGCTCAGCTTCTATTCAGCAATCATAGAAAGCATCCTCACCTCATCCGTAACAGTCTGGTACAGCAGTTTGGACACTCACTCCCGGAATAAATTATAGCGCATTGTCAACAAATCATCCAAAATCATCAGCATCCCCCTCCCATCAATCAAATCACTTCATCACAAACGGACAGTGAAAAGGGCAAGAAAAAACATTTCTGACCCCACTCACCCAGCACACCATGGTTTCCAGCTGTTGCCCTCTGGGAGGCGCTACTGTTCACTGCCCACCAAAACAACCCAAACAGCTTCTTTCCAACTGCCATACAAACTCTGAACTCTGAATTCCATTATGTCTATGCAGTGTCTATGATTCCTAGAAGCTTAGTGACCCTGCCCGGAGGAAGCCCGGGGCCCCCTTCTGGAGCCAGGCCCAGAAGGAGGACCCGTCAGCGAGCGCCTGGTGGCCGGGCACAGCCCGAAGAAGCAACGTGGCCACCATCACCACTTCAACTTCTTCATCCTGCGGGCCCACCACCTATGGGAAGAACCATTGGGGTCGCATGCGCTGCCAGACAGGTGGCAGTGAAGGTAGAGGGTCTCGACGGACCAGACCCGGGCGGCAGAGGCTGGCTTTGGGGACGTGGAACGTCACCTCTCTGGGGGGGAAGGAGTCGGAGCTTGTGCGGGAGGTGGAGCGTTACCAGTTGGATCTGGTGGGGCTTACCTCTACGCACAGCCTTGGCTCTGGAACCTTACTCCTGGATAGGGGTTGAACTCTATTCTTCTCCGGAGTTGCCCAAGGTATGAGGCGCCGGGCGGGTGTGGGGATACTCACAAGTCCCCGGCTGAGTGCCGATATGTTGGAGTTCACCCCGGTGGGCGAGAGGGTCGCCTCCCTACGCCTAAGGGTTATGGGGGGGAAAACTCTGACTGTTGTCTGTGCTTATCCACCGAACAGCAGTTCAGAGTATTCAGCCTTCTTGGAGACCCTGAATGGAGTCCTGCATGGGGCTCCTGTAGGGGACTCCGTAGTCCTGCTGGGAGACTTCAACGCGCACGTAGGCAACGATGGAGACACTTGGAGGGCCGTGATTGGGAGGAACGGCCTCCCTGATCTGAACCCGAGCGGTGGTTTGTTATTGGACTTCTGTGCTAGTCATGGATTGGCCATAACAAACACCATGTTCGAACATAAGGTTGCTCATAAGTGTACATGGTACCAGAGCACCTTAGGCATAAGGTCGATGATCGATTTTGTTATCATATCATCGGACCTGAGGCCGTATGTATTGGACCCTCGGGTGAAGAGAGGGGCAGAGCTGTCTACTGATCACCATCTGGTGGTGAGTTGGGTCGGGTGGCCGGGGAAGCCTCTGGACAGACCTGGTAAGCCCAAACGTGTAGCGCGGGTGAACTGGAAACGTCTGGAGGAGGCACAGGTCCAGGAGACTTTTAACTCACACCTCCGACAGAGCTTTTCTGGCATCCCTGTGGAGGCTGGGGACATTGAACCAGAGTGGATTATGTTCAAAGCTTCCATTGCTGAAGCTGCGGCTGGGAGCTGTGGTCTCAAGGTCTTAGGTGCCTCAAGGGGCGGTAACCCTCGTCCGACTGAAGAAGGAGGCCTTCTGGGATATTATCCTGGGGGACTCCGGAGGCAGTTGCAAGGTACCGACAGGCTCGAAGGACAGCAGCCTCAGCCATGGCAGAGGCAAAGCAGCGGGTGTGGGAGGAGTTCGGAGAAACCATGGAGAAGGACTTTCGGTCGGCACCAAAGCGGTTCTGGAAAACCGTCCGACACCTCAGGAGGGGGAAACGGGGAACCATCCAAGCTGTATATAGTAAGGTTGGGACGCTGTTGACCTCAACTGATAAGGTGATAGGGCGGTGGAAGGAACACTTTGAGGAACTCCTGAACCCGACTAACCCATCCTCTATAGTAGAGGCAGAGACGGAGGATGATGGGGGATCATCATCGATCTCCCTGGAGGAAGTCACTGTGGTAATCAAATAACTCCACAGTGGCAAAGCCCCGGGGGTTGATGAGATCTGCCCAGAAATGCTGAAGGCTCTGGGTGTTCAGGGGCTGTCATGGATGACACGTCTCATCAACATTGCGTGTAAGTCGGGGGCAGTGCCTAGGGAGTGGCAGACCGGGGTGGTGGTTCCCCTGTTCAAAAAGGGGGACCAGAGGGTGTGTGCCAACTACACAGGCATCACATTACTTAGCCTCCCCGGGAAAGTATACTCTAAGGTACTGGAAAGGAGGGTCCGGCCGATAGTCGAACCTCAGATTGAAGAGGAACAATGCGGATTCCGTCCTGGTCGTGGAATAACGGACCAGCTTTTTACTCTCGCAAGGATCCTAGAGGGGGCCTGGGAGTATGCCTATCCGGTCTACATGTGCTTTGTGGATTTGGAGAAGGCTTATGACCGGGTTCCCTGGGAGATATTGTGGGAGGTGCTGCGGGAATACGGGGTGAGGGGGTCACTACTCAGGGTCATCCAATCTCTGTACACCCAAAGCGAGAGCTGTGTCCGGGTTACCGGCAGTAAGTCGGACTCGTTCCCAGTGGGGGTTGGCCTCCGCCAGGGCTGCGGCTTGTCACCTATCCTGTTTGTGATATTCATGGACAGGATTTCAAGGCGTAGTCGTGGAGGAGAGGGGTTGCAGTTCGGTGGGCTGAGAATTGCATCGCTGCTTTTTGCAGATGATGTGGTCCTGATGGCACCATCTGTCTGCGACCTTCAGCACTCACTGGATCGGTTCGCAGCCAAGTGTGAAGCAGCTGGGAAGATTATCAGCACCTCTAAATCTGAGGCCATGGTTCTCAGCAGAAAACCGATGGTTTGTCTACTCCAAGTAGGGAATGAGTCTTTACCTCAAGTGAAGGAGTTCAAGTATCTCGGGGTCTTGTTCTTGAGTGAGGGGACGATGGAGCATGAGATGGGCCGGAGAATCGGACTGCGGTATTGCGCTCACTTTACCGCACGATTGTGATGAAGAGAGAGCTGAGTCAGAAGGAAAAGCTCTCGATCTACCGGTCAATCTTCGTTCCTACTCTCACCTATGGTCATGAAGGATGGGTCATGACCGAAAGAACGAGATCATGGATACAAGCGGCCGAAATGGGTTTTCTCCGGAGTGTGGCTGGCATCTCCCTTAGGGATAAGGTGAGAAGCTCAGTTATCCGTGAGGGGACTCGGAGTAGAGCCGTTGCTCCTTTGCGTAGAAAGGAGCCAGTTGAGGTGACAGGTGAGATCTTGTAAGGATGCCACCTGGTCGCCTCCCTAGGGAGGTGTTCCAGGCACGTCCAGCTGGGAGGAGGCCACGGGGCAGACAAAGGACCAGGTGGAGGGACTATATCTCCACGCTGGCCTGGGAATGCCTTGGGATCCCCCAGTCAGAGCTGGTCAATGTGGCTAGGGAAAGGGAAGTTTGGGGCCCCCTGCTGGAACTGCTACCTCCGCGACCCGACTTTGGATAAGTGGTTGAAGATGGATGGATGGATGGATCTTTTGTTCCAAATTAAACATTTAGCTTATATCTTAAATCTTGCGTTTGTAAATTCAACATTTAGCTAAATCTAAATCTTTAGTTTAAATCTTTTGAAAGATATACTAATTAGCACCGCCCCTTGGTGACTGGTATCCAATGGAGGGAGGAGGGGAAATAGCTGGCTTTAGTGATGGGGGTAATTGAGGGTCTTCTAGCAAAGTGTGAAACTTTATGTTACATATATTAATTCCTGTTTGACACAAATTATTTATATAGCCTACACACAGATAACATCTGTATAATCATGTAAGATGTCCAGCGAACTAACTAGATAGCAGCTTTAATAGGCGAGGCTGCATCTCATTATGTCCGCTGCTTTAGCCTACCCCTTTTTTGTCCGAGGCTGCTGAAATAAAGTTTAGCTATAGCCTAAATCTCTATTTTGAGGGCGCCGTATTGTTTGATTGCATCAGAATGCCACGGACCAGATAGGCTGTCACTCGTTAAGTTGCAGCCTACACTATGTTGGCAAGCCAGTTAGGACATCTACTTTGTGCATGACACAAGTCATTTTTCCAACAATTGTTTACAGACAGATTATTTCACTTTTAATTCACTATATCACAATTCCAGTGGGTCAGAAGTTTACATACACTAAGTTGACTGTGCCTTTAAACAGCTTGGAAAATTCCAGAAAATGATGTCATGGCTTTAGAAACTTCTGATAGGCTAATTGACATTATTTGAGTCAATTGGAGGTGTACTTGTGGATGTATTTTAAGGCCTACCTTCAAACTCAGTGCCTCTTTGCTTGACATCATGGGAAAATCCAAATAAATCAGCCAAGACCTCAGAAAGAAAATTGTGGACCTCCACAAGTCTGGTTCATCCTTGGGAGCAATTTTCAAACGCCTGAAGGTACCACGTTTGTCTGTACAAACAATAGTACGCAAGTATAAACACCATGGAACCACGCAGCCGTCATACCGCTCAGGAAAGGGACGCGTTCTGTCTCTTAAAGATGAACGTGCTTTGGTGCGAAAAGTTCGAATCAATCCCAGAACAACAGCAAAGGACCTTGTGAAGATGCTGGAGGGAACCGGTACAAAAGTATCTATATCCACAGTAAAACGAGTCCTATATCAAAATAACCTGAAAGGCTGCTCAGCAAGGAAGAAGCGACTACTCCAAAACCGCCATAAAAAAGCCAGACTACAGTTTGCAACTGCAGATGGGGACAAAGATCTTACTTTTTGGAGAAATGTGCTCTGGTCTGATGAAACAAAAATTTAACTGTTTGACCATAATGACCATTGTTATGTTTGGAGGAAAAAGGTTGAGGCTTGCAAGCCGAAGAACACCATCCCAACCGTGAAGCACGGGGGGTAGCAGAATCATGTTGTGGGGGTGCTTTGCTGCAGGAGGGACTGGTGCACTTCATAAAATAGATGGCATCATGAGGAAGGAAAATTATGTGGATATGTTGAAGCAACATCTCAAGACATCAGCCAGGAAGTTAAAGCTTGGTCGCAAATGGCTCTACCAAATGGACAATGACCCAAGGCATACTCCCAAAGTTGTGGCAAAATGGCTTAAGGACAACAAAGTCAAGGTATTGGAGTGGCCATCACAAAGTCCTGACCTCAATCCAATCAAAAATTTGTGGGCAAAACTGAAAAAGCGTGTGCGAGCAAAGAGGCCTACAAACCTGACTCAGTTACACCGGTTCTGTCAGGAGGAATGGGCCACAATTCCAGCAACTTATTGTGAGAAGCTTGTGGAAGGCTACCTGAAACGTTTGACCCAAGTTAAACAATTTAAAGGCAATGTTACCAAATACTAACAGAGTGTATGTAAACTTCTGACCACTGGGAATGTGATGAAATAAATAAAAGCTGAAATAAATCATTCTCTATACTATTACTTTAACCTTTCACATTCTTAAAATAAAGTTGTGATCCTAACTGACCTAAAACAGAGAATGTTTACTAGGATTAAATGTCAGGAATTATGAAAAACTGAGTTTAAATGGATTTGGCTAAGGTGTATGTAAACTTTCGACTTCAACTGTATATATATAGTTATTAGGGGTGCGCCCGAAGCCGAAGCCGAAATCCGGAAGTGCACGGATAGTGGGTTGGAAACAGATCCGATGTTGCCAGTTCATAATTCGGATGCGGGAAGTAATTAAATTGCAGCAGGGAAATCTTTGATTCAGTGCCCACCTGTCTGTATGCCTCTTCTGAACTTTACAGAATTAAGCATTGGATTGTTTATTTGTTTATTAAAAACATTAAAATATATCATTAGGGATGGAGCCGTTCGATATCGTCCACGTGACTCAATCGGCAGTCCCTGAAATTACGGATACTCAACCTATATCTTCCTGACCGCACCTTATAAAAGACAGAACCAAAGTTGTGAGTAACAAGCAAGTGGTACAGACACAATAACTTAAATCAATCCACAGATGTCCGAGACAAAATGTATATAAAAATGTTTTCATTAATGTAATAGGCTACTTCATTGTGATGTGCAGGCCATCCTTTCTGCCAGGTCAGAAAATTTACAATTGAGTACCATCTGAAGAACAAACAGATTTACGACTTAATTGTAGACTAGTTGTATTCGACAAATATGCTAGTTAACTACATTTTTTTAAAGTAATGAAAAGCTGCATATCTATCATTTGCGGATGATGTGAACCCTTGTAATTTTATCATTTCGGAACGATTAAATACTTAATTTGCTTATATGAAGCTGTTGCTTTTGCCGTCTATAATGAAATAGCAATATATCGGAACAGGTGTTAAATGGGACTTCCACTTTACCTCCGTCAGTTGTGGGCGGAGTTCGGAAGTAAATTCCCTATGGAAGATAGAATGGGCTTCAGAGACTATCGACTATTTCTTGAAATCTGATTTATAGAATGAGCCGAAATGTTCCTGGATTAGCCTGTGTGGTACAAGGATATATTCCATATATCGCATGTTCCAATTTTTATTTTTTAAAGTAATGCATTAATGAATGTAGTTTGACTTGTAGTCCACTTTAATGGACTACATATCCAGTACTGCAACGCACGGGTGGTTCTCGACCAATAAGATATCATCATCTCGTCTGTCAGATGGGAGTAGGCTACTGCCGCTGAACGTTAGCTTGCTAAGTAGAGAAGCCCGCCCGACAAGGTCAGAAACTGCGCTACGGTTAACCACATAAAGCAATTCTAGCTTTTAGTCCTTCAGGCTAGCTAGCTAACGTTAGAAAAAAGTGTTTAAAAACAGAGCTGTGTGCTACTGCTGGCTAACGTTATATGACAACGTCTGGAGACAAGGCTGCACGTTCGGAGGGAATTATGGGACTTGGAGTTTTTAAACAGTGCCAGCTGTTCCAGAAAAACGACATAATTTGCGAATGGGCATTATATTGAACAATCTGGGAAATTGACGGTAAGACATAATCAGTAGAAATGGTTTAAAAGTAAGCTTTAGTTAATGTCTACGCTCTAAATGAATGGGGAATTTACTTCCGAAACCAGCGTGAAGTAGTCACTTGAGTACTCTATACATTTCTGTGGGTGGGACTGGGAACGATCTACAGTTGAAGTCGGATGTTTACATACACTTAGGTTGAGGTCATTAAAACTCATTTTTAACCACTCCACAGATTTCATGTTAGCAAACTATAGTGCTGGCAAGTCAGTTAGGACATCTACTTTGTGCATGACACAAATCATTTTTCCAACAATTGTTTACAGACAGATTATTTCACTTTTAATTCACTATATCACAATTACAGTGGGTCATAAGTTTACATAAACTAAGTTGACTGTGCCTTTAAATTTTTAATATTTGGTCGCATATCCTTTGGCTTTGTATGCCATGACTTCCTGATGTCTGTGACCCAACAACATTAAAAGACTCTTGATATCTTATTTTCTGGTACTCTTACAACCGATACTATATGTCTCTGCATGAATGGATCTCTATGGGAATTGGGGGGTGGGACTAGATTTATTATAAAAAATAAATCGGTGTTTGGTTGTGTGTCTGTTTGTTAGCGAGTCAGACCAATCAGAGGGACAGGTTGAGTCCTCTTCGGCTCCACGGAGCAGACGCAGTTTGTATAAACGGGCAGCGAAAAAGACATCAGGAGCCTCAATTCAATTTTTACGAGGCCCGTGGAAAGGCAATGGGTGACGTCTCAGTGGCTTTGTCCATATTTTTATACAGTCTATGGACGTACCCCAGGCTGTTGCTCGCGCACTATGGGCTCTATCTTGGCGATCTTGGCGCTTGGTCTAAGCGCATGGCACAAAGTCCATTTAGGGCGTGTCCAAGTCCACTTTTGCTATTTTAACGGCGTGTTTTTTGGGCGCTAAGCACAGCGCAACGTCCAAATGGGCTGAACCTAGTCTCTTCATTAATTATAGGTGTGTCTTGGGCGTGACATGCAATAAACCAATCAAAATGTCATATCCCATTCCCTTTAAAAGCCTGCTTTTCCACCTTGGCGGATTGCTTATGATGGCAAAACAGACATGCTTGTGCGTGTTTAGTGCGATCAAGGAATAGGCTATATGGATCAATAGTAGCCTATGATCAATATTATTCGGGCTAACCATTATGAGTTCCCGGTAATTCCTGACAGTGCTGTTTACAAAATATATGTGGTTAGATTTCGTTAAAAGCACCTGCAACAGCTGAGAATAAGCGACCAATGGCTTCCGTCTCACCTTAGAAAACGCCAAATTAACCTGCTTGTTTAATGAATTTCGTTTGATTATGCAATTAACTCATGTTCAAGCAATTAACTCATGTTCAAGCTTCATCCGAAGTTCATTACGCTACCTGCATTCTAATTTTGATTAATAACATAAATAACGTTATTTTACCTTAATGATGACACTAAATACAATAAATCTGTCAGGTTGGCAACCCATAGGTTCAGCATATTTTCTCTTGTTTTATAATGTCCTGCTTATGGAAATGTGACCAACCTGTTCTACTGGTAACATAATGCTTTAAAACGATCCACTTTCCCAGGAAGACCGTGAAAAGTGTGATTTACAGCAGGGGAAACAGACCTGCTCCTGTAAAGTGCACATGCAGATAATGGCATTAAAATTAATTGTAAATTAATTGTGTAATGTGCTGCAAATTTCGTTTCTAATTAGACGCTTAGTTCTCTTTAAAATCGTTTGTTCAGTTATAGAATAACAGGTGAAATCAGCTGGGTTTTAATAAGCTGAGGGTATGGAAACCTTGTCACTGTAATTAAAAAAATATGAAGCTAAGGTTACAATTCAGTTAACATGATGACATTTATCTCTCGAATCCGCTGTAGCCTAGGCTATTTGAAAAACAATAAAAGCAATATTCACTGGACAAGGTTTTGAACTTTTTTCAGTCACAAACCATTCTATTTACTTACAGGCTGTATTCCTAGATAAACAGAGCTGTATTGTAATGACATCTGAAGCGCATTTTCAGAACTCAAATGTCCGTCTATTGCAGTGCGCGAGTTTTTCATTGAATGACAATTCACGCATTAGGTGTAAATGACAATTTGCGCATTGGGCTTGATATAGGTGTTATCAGCTCCTTTTTAATGGATAGCCATTGTCCCGTACCATCGCACATCCCCTGGATGTTGATGGAGTGGGCTGAGAGCAATGTAATGTGGCATCGTTTCCCTTCACTGAGGGAAAGGTATGTGGACCTATGGAACCTTTTATTATTATGCATTTTTGATATAGCCTACACAATAATAATATTTGACATTGTGATCTAGATATTTTAGTCATGCTTGTGCGCGCCCCTGTGTGTAACAGACAGGAGGGTATGCGCTTTGTGCACACGCCTATGTGGACGCACTTATATGCGCCGTTAAAATGACATGTAAACAACTGCGACATGACTTTAGACTAGAGGTTAGAGGTTTGTGGTGGTTCTAGCGCAAGCGCTTTCTGCTGGCTCAAGATAGCAATACCCCAAAAAGAATCCTGGCCACTCCTCATCTTAAGACCAACACGCCCAGTTCACTTGTAATGGGCGCAAGAATACATTGTAGTTAAACGACGTAAGCGTTAGGCGTTATAATGAACCTAGCGCCGGGTGTAAGATAGCAAAGACACTTGCGTTTGGGTTAGCGCCGCTTTGCGCCGGGTGTAAGATAGGGCCCTATGTGTCTGTGCGTGAAAAGTCCATAGGTAGGCCTACCATAGTTATTTGAGTGGCCACGGGAGTGCGCAACAAGCGATTTTATTGTTGCTAAATCGACTCTTTCGTTCCGGATACTGAACTGATGCTTGACATGTAATGGACATAACATGTACAGTGCAGTTAATAGACACAACTGCAATTTTAAAATGGAAACAGATTTTTATGCGTGAGAAATTAACGTTTATAGTGAGAGCATGAGAAATGACCAAATTGCATGAGTCTCACGGTCATTGCGTAGTCGGCAGCCCTGCATACAGTTAATATTTTTAAGGACTGAGAGTCTGTGGTCATTGTGGTTACCTGCCATACCAATACCAAAAGTACACAACGATATATCAAACCGAACTGAATTTGAACTATAATTTGGGATTGTATTTTCCTATAAATCATGACACACTCAAGCTTCCTGGATGTTTTGCATATTTGTGGATCAGTTCCATTTATTTCGTGGATCAGTTATATTTTTATTTATTTAGCTTTGAGACAATAATACCACCTTTGTGAACTGTCTCGTTCACTTCCGCCAGCCAGCCCCACCCACAACCTCGTTTTCATTTAATTTTAGGTAGCCTGTAACGTATTTGAGAGCAACAAATATTTTTACTAGTGATGGGCAGTTCGGCTCTTTTTTCTGAGTCGGCTCGTTCCATACCGTTCGGTTTGAAGAGTCGGATCGGAGTCGGAGTCGCAAGTTTTTGGTACTTCCGGTTAATCCAGTAGGCGACT
The DNA here is from genome assembly GCA_029718625.1 of Synaphobranchus kaupii. Taxonomy (NCBI): domain Eukaryota; kingdom Metazoa; phylum Chordata; class Actinopteri; order Anguilliformes; family Synaphobranchidae; genus Synaphobranchus; species Synaphobranchus kaupii. Next base: position 41,270,140 of record CM056378.1, read on the forward strand.
GTTCGTTTGTTAGATTCTTTCGAGCTACCCGAGCCGCATATTTTTCTCCCAGCAGCGCGAGCTGGAATTTGAAGCTGTTTCAGACAGCTGAGTTTGGTAGCAAATTAAGTTGGTTTGCTAGTTTGCAATCGCATCCAGTTTACATTTATTTAGGCTACGACTTTCCCATCTCCGTTATTCTAGCAGGTGTAAAATATCGCTGTCGGTCATTGACTGTAACGTTAGATATTACATGTAAGAATAGACATTGAATGGTTATATTTGCATAGGCTATAGCTATTTTATTAGTCTATGCAAATATAAATCTTTTAAAAAAAAAATCAGATCCTAGAATCCAGTAGACTACTGAAAATGTGGTGGATGGATGGCTGTGTAGGAGATAGCCAGCCAAATCCTACAAACAAGCCAGATCTTGATGTGTGTGTGTGTAGGCTACAGGAGACTGTTTCGTTTATTAGCCTACTTTTAAATAGATTTGGTAAAGATTTACTTGGACACCATAAAATATGTTTATTTGAACCATTTGGCTATTTATTTATTCTATTATACAAAATTGTATTTATCTGCTCACTGTTGGTCAAGAGTTCTAAAATAAAAATGCCACCACTTAGCCTATTTGCTGAACACAATCGCATATTAATTCTGTTTTATGCTGCAATTCGGTTGCAAACAGCCACATGTAGCCTAATAATTTCGTAATAAAAAGTAGGCTTCTCGGACTATCATTAGATATAACAGAATACCTTTGTCAATGTTTCTGATTGATCTGACGCTAAGTAGGCTAAACCCGATTAATGGTGCAGGCTACAGCATTTGCTCTCTATTAAAACTCGAAAGGACTTTTGGTTTCACGGCTCTGGAACCGTGGGATATTGCCGTGGTTCACGACGCTGAGTCGAGTTGATTTCGTGCTGATGAGAGTTAGGAGAACCGGGACGAAAGAAACACATCAATTTTCGCGAAAACAGAAACCAGAATGCCGCAGATAAGTCAGTATGTGACACGTGTAATCATTTCACTCTGCAAAAAACCAGTGATGTGTGTCCCGTTTTGGCGGAGTGCTAGACCAAAGTTATTTTTGACCGCTGAAAGTAAAATATCGAAACCGGAAGTGTTTTTCAGTTGTATAAGTGTGTTTATGTTTAGAATTTTGCAAACATGCATAATTTTCTTAACACAACTGTTGACTAAAGGACAGCATAGTTTTCGAATGTCATGCTTGCGAGACTTAGCTGCTAGCCAAGTTGAATGCAAGCGAGACACGAGCGGGACGAAAGACACACCGTTAAAAGGCTGTGGTGAAAATCAATGCACAACCTTGGAATGCGTATTGACCCCATCAGAACCGAGCATGCAACAATGCCGTGGTATAATAAGCATCAATAAATTATGTCTAGTAGCTATTAATAAAGGTGTGTTTGTTACGACCCCGGATATGGACTGGACTCAAATGCACGACTCAAACACAGGAATGCCAATACTCAATTATTTTATTGCTTCGACCAGAATCCCTCCTGAAGCATAGGGAGAAAAGGCAAAGGCAGTTATAGTTCCAAGCCGGAACTGGACTCAAGACAGACAGAGAGCGCGTAGCTCTAATAAATTATTGCTTCGACCAGAATTCCTCCTGAAGCATAGGGAGACATATAAAGACTAACAGTCCGGTAATGGGTACAGCAGGGGAGCAGCGGGAGCAGGAGAGGCCAGGGACTGGCGATGGAGGTGGAAAACCAGGCAGGCTGAGCAGAGGAGGAGTGAGGAGCGGGGAGCAGGGCAGAGCGGAGTGGCAGGAGCAGTGCATGTTAGCGGAGCGGTGTCCGGGCTGGACGTGGGCGCAGCGGCAGGACAGCAGCAACAGCACAGGCAGGAGGCGGGCACCGCAGCAGAGTGGGAGAGCTGGAGCCCCGACTGCATGCACACACGGCAGATGGTTTGGCAGGAAACAACAACACAGGCAGGGGTAGCAAATAACTGCAGGTTGGTAGACTCAAGCAGACAGTTAGTACAGCGAGGCAGGGATAAGCGAACTGCAGGAAGCGCCGTTCCAGGCGAGAGCTAGACGGAAACCAGACGGAGTGGAGGGGCGAGTTAACGCCGGTACAAGACAAAGGATTTAAATGCTAGACTAGACTGGATACTAGGTATCACCAAGACAAGACCAGAGATTCACGTAAGGAGAGTTAACGAACTGGCACAGGACAGAGAACACCGGGTGACTAAATACAAACATTAATGAGAATCAATTAAGTGCTGCGTGCGAATGTATAAGATGGTGATTAACGGAGCAGAGAGTGTGTGGAATGCATGCAAAATGGAGGAATGGGATAGGCGGAAGAAGAGTAGTGGGACAGAGTGACACGAAAGGGAAAAACCACGCCCAACCTGCAGCACGGGGAAACGAACTAGGGAGAGACTAACATGAAACGAGGGGAGAAGGAAAACACGGGAAACAGGAGGACGGGAGTGAGAACATCACAGAGTTGCTATTAAATCATCAATTTCAGACCGTTTAACGTTGCGATGCAAAATTCTATTAATTGTGCAACATTATGCTCTTGACGCATGGTTGATTTTCATGGATTTTAAACTTATACCATTATTCATTGACTCGTCCCTAACATGGCATTTTGGCTGACAGTACATTTGTTGAAAGGAATGAGCATAAAAAACAACAAGACAGAGATAAGATCCCTAAAGCACACTTTTCCTCACGTGATTCTTTCGTCCCGATTCAGTGTTTTTTTTCGTCCCGGATGGCAGGGACCAAAGATATATTGCACTCATCCTGTTTGCGGCCAATTTATATCCGACTCGTTTATGCTGGTAACAAAATTCCCGTTGATATTAGTGAGGGACAAAGACACTTGATTGTCAGAAAATATGGCCTCTCTAGCTCTATTGACTTTCGAGTAAACCGGATGAATGTAAAAAGTGTTTCTTTGGTGCCGGTTCTCCACTAGGCGACTGTCGGGAGCCTAGCCTACATCTTTTAACCATTAGCAGTAGTAGCCTAATAATCACTGTGGAATGAGCTGGGGCGATTAGCCTATCCAATTCACAAAAATGTGTGCAATGTTGTTAGAGCGAATTAAAATGTATTCGTAAATGATTATAAAACAGATTCGTGCGACCTATTTTATTGGGCGCATCACTACTGCTGCTCAACCTAGGTTATAACTAGTGACACCGGCTCCCGGCTGTAGTAGAAAGCAAGCAGGCAGAGTCAAGAGCCAGAGCTAAGAGCCAGAGTCGTGGGTAAGCACGATTCCCTCGAACTGTCGAGTCGACTCAGACGACTCAGCATAAAGAGTCGTTCAAAAATACCGATTTGTTCGCGAACTGCACATCACAAATTTTACAGCTCAAACGAGAGTAGCCTATTGGATATCAGCCGTTGCTCGGAGTCAAAGGTAATTCTCGTTTTATTCCTTTCCATGAGAGGTAAAGACACACGTGATATGTATGCATTTTAACTGTGTCACTATGGTTGTTCAAGCAGCAATTCAGCTTGCTGTGGAAACTTGTGAAGTAAAATTTACTTGAGGTGGCAGACTGTCGGCACGGCAAATATTTTCATAGGGCTCCAACATTGTCCACCCTGAACTTAATTCAGAAACAGAATTCAGATTTTTATTTCTACTTTCTCACAAGTTCATGCACCGACACATGCGTATACGCGACAGAATTGTTGATAGACGGGACTATGCGACCAATGACAAGAGAGAAAGTGATATCAGAACGCAGAGAATGCGAGGTTAAATCAACATGCGTAGGCTAGAACACATTGCTGTCGATTCCCGGAAGGGTGGGAAATGTGCGTGTAGCCTATATAGCCTAAACAGTTCGCTTTCATTTTCATACGAATGAAGTGTAAATATCTATTTGCAATCTTAGTAACCGTATTGTTATGGGCTGAAATCATTAGTTGCCAGTCCGACATTTGCTCACGTTTGGACGTAGGCTAGAGCTTAAATATTGAAAATGTAATAAATTGCAGCTTTCATGGTAGCCTACTTTGTAAATGAAACTACGTTTATTTGAATAATTGAAATGATGTGATCGTGGCTACTGTAGCCTTATTTAGACTTTCTTGTTACTTTAGGGTGCGGCTGATTGCCACAATCTGACTTTTATTCTTTTTTAATTTGAAGGCGATGCAGCTGTTTTTAAGCAGGTTGGTATTATATTTATTGAAATGTCTTCCGAGGGCAACATTGCATGTGATTGGTTGTCTCAGCCATCCATGCAGCGAGAAGGTAAGGTTTGCAATGCTGCCCTCAGAAGACATTTCAATAACTAACACCAACCTGCTGTTTTTAACGCAGTTCATAAAGTCAAATAATGTGTAATATTCTAATCCAGTTTTATGTCTACTGTATTTAAAACATAACACCTAGTTTATTACTGATATGTTGCGTTCTTTGTATATCTCCATACCCAAACTATTTTTCGGGGAGCTGAGTCACACCTATTTATTTAGGCTATGTAGTTTTTTTCTCGCAATCATGTCAGACCAGACCAGCTTGTTTTACCAAACCATGTTTGTCCTGGCAAGCGAGAATATTCTGAATACACCCCCCCGCGCACTGTATTCTACTGCGGATATACTGTATCTGTACACTCCCCAGGTACATACTTTCCAGGCTGCAACATCTTTTCCCGGGAAAAATCTTAAGCTTCAGCGTAAATCGTTAGTTACTAAAAATAGAGAGATTTTGGCGTGTTGTGGCTTAGTTCACAAATACGTGTTCTCTCTTCTCAGTGACCAAAGATGGTGAACTACTGTGGATTGCTCACGGAAAAGAATGAACCTGGTATGTAGGGATGCAAACAGGACCAATACCCACACTTTCTTCTCTCTGTGTCATTAGCCATCATCCTCTTCTTGCTTGTTCTTCTGCTGTCTACATCTTTGTGCATAAAACTTCATGTTAAAATAGTTTATGGAAAAAGAATAAATATGATATTTACATGAAGCAAAGATCATAAACACCATTAATTCACTCTTTCCTTATTAGAGGAATGCACCTTGTCTCTGTTAGAGCCATCTCCCGGCCCGTCCCATCTCACATTCCCCAAAACCCACAACATCACTTCCACAACAACCTACCAACACTTCCTCTACCCTGTGTAACTGATCTTTTTTTCCTCTCTCTCTCTCTCTCTCTCTCTCTCTCTCTCTCTCTCTCTCTCTCTCTCTCTCTCTCTCTCTCTCTCTCTCTCTCTCTCTCTCTCTCTCTCTCTCTCTCTCTCTCTCTCTCTCTCTCTCTCTCTCTCTCAGTGCCTCTGAAACAGGTGGAGGTGGCGGTGCGGGTGCAGGGTCACGTGGCCTCGGTGACCTCCACGCTGCAGTATGAGAACAAAGAGAAGAACCCTCTAGAGGCCATATTTGTGTTTCCGCTGGAGGGAGATGCAGCGCTCTGCCACTTCAGTGCCAAGATCGGGGAGACCGAGCTGGTGGCGAAGCTGCAGGAGAAACAGAAGGTGAGAGGTGTGGAGGGAGGAGAATAAAAGCAGCAGAAGAAGAAAATTATTGATTTCCCCCACTAAATAAATATAGAGAAGCAAGTTGCTCACCATTCCAGTCCAACAACAAACCCTAAAACTCAGTGTGGACTCACAAGCAGTATTTTAATTTTTTTCAGCAACAGTGAGACTTCACAAAAAATTCTCAAACATGCCAAACTACTAAAGCACTAATGTAGCAGTGGCATACCGTTGGCTCTCTCAATCTGTTTCCGTCTACTTTGCCTGATTGTCAATCGAACAATTGATTTGCTGAATAACCAAGACCAATAAGTAAATTGTTTGGCTACCAATTTATTTTGAGATAGCATTATTGTTCTGTGCATCATAAACTTGTGTTACATTTTTCTGTATCCACATTTATGATGACGTGTTATCATGCGAAGATTCTGACTTTTAAATGCTCCATGTTTAAATGTTCAATGTTTTGTAGATTTTCGTGAGTTTGTTTTTCTAGCCTTAATTATGCGTTGCGCTTAACGGTTCGAGACACTTAAGAGGGTCTCCTCTTTAAATGTATGCTTTCTAATTTAAATCGCTTTGACTAATTTGAGTGCCGTCTTAAAATTAATTTGAGTCTTTAACGCATTCAGATTATTGCCTGATCCTTGTTAAACAATCTCACGTTAGTTATCTTTGTCATTGTCATTTCTTAATCATTATAGGCTACATATTGGTCTTGATTATTCAGCTAATTAATTGTTGGATTGTTAGGCTACTGAAGCTAAATAAACGGAAACAAGCCTAATGCTATATACCCCACTTTTTCCAGCGCACCAGCTATCAATACATAAGTGCTACACATTTTTTGACACAAATAAAAATGCTAGCACAGAAAAACTCGCTCTATTCATTGATATTTGTTATTCAGTTAATTGCTTGATTGATAATTAAAGGGGTAGTCCATCTCAATAAAACTAATCAAAATATATCTAGTGCATGTATTTTACTATGACATATCACTGCAATTTTCCTTCTGCAGGATTTCTACATTTCAAAATATCACTGTGTAGATATCGCATTTTGGAAACTTGATCTTCATTTGCTTTGTTATAAGACCACAATTCCCACAATGCTTCACTTTAACTAGACCACTGGCTGAAATGGATTAGCTTGCTAGCTAGCTACTTTCCTTTTTTCGGATTACTTGTGGATTAGTTTACTTGGATGTAATGCAAAGAAGAAACCTATAGTAGGCAAGTTTACCATTTAGTGAAGTTAGCTGTCTGATGGTGGTAATCTTAGTTAACCTAGCTCACTGGTTCAGGTTGTGTTGTTGCTTTCTGAAGATTAAAGTGAAAGCTAATGCTAGCTAATGTCAGATCTTAAATGTCACCTGCCACTGGCATTTCCATTTTCACAGCCGAGTGTCAGCCTGCTTGTGTGAGGGATAGATGAAGTTTGTTTGTAACGTTAGTGTCCAGCTGAGTGTCAGCCTGATTGCGAGAGATAACGTTGTCGTTGTCCCCAGCCGAGTGTCAGCCTTAGCTACTAAGACAAGTTAAAGTCAGTACTGTTATTGTGTTTTTCTAACTATAACGTTAGAAGTGGACTCTGACAGCAGGCTTGTAGTTACTCTGGTTACAGTGCCGCAATGATGTATGGGAGTTGAACGTCTGCGAAATATCGGTGCAGGCTGTCTATAAATAATAAATAAACATTTCTTAATATTTTCAACATGTATACAAAATTTAACTACATATAATTAGAAGAAAACAACCGTGGCTACACATTTATCCTGGTGATATTATGATACAAATATTCTAGGCATATTTTACCACCATGTGAAAATTACTCTCCTATCAATTTCCATATTAGACATTTCAGAGATGCAATTCAGTGACATCATTGAATTGCATTTTGCAGAGTTCACGTCGTCCATGCTCATAGCAGCTATCACAACAGAGAAAAAAGCTTGAAAAATTGCTGAAAATTTTCAGAAATTCTATATTAGCCTAAACGTTAATTACAGTGGACTAACGTTACCCCTTTAAGAACTATAAATGGAAAAAGGTTGAGAGTAATATCTGTATTAAGGTAAGGTTACAGAAGGCCTATTTTACAGCCGACGGTACGCCACTGTAATGTAGGTTTGCTATACCAATCTGCCTTATTGCATTAGTAGTCTCAACACCAGACCCATGAGAGTTAAGATGATACACTACGTAAGCTACGCTAACATGGGCGTCATTAGGATAACGTTACACAGTCAAGGTATGCTGGTTGCCATACCTTAGCTTTCATCACAGTCAAATTTCGGAACTTTCCATTAACGTAACATTACTTTAGCTAATTAGCCTACATTAGACTACATAATTATCACATTCACTTTTTCTAAAGCTCATATTGATATTTACGTGTGTCAAAAATCCATACAGTATCTTAAAAAACGGTTATATCGAAATGGGAGGCGTAGCCCATTTTTCAAACCACTTCGTCATTGCTGCTACGACCTGCCAGTCATTCAATTTTTAACCCTAGATACGCCCTCAGAAAATCAATTGGGGCAATGAAGTTTCACAGACTCAATATTTATGTATGCATGCAGAGGGCAGCGATTCTACGTAATATTTAGACTATTGCTTGATGTTGCATGTTTACTGTCTCTGGTATCTATTGTCTTTTTGTCTCAATGATGATGCAGAGCGCAGCGATTCTATGTAATATTTAGACTATTGCTTGATGTTGCATGTTTACTGTCTCTGGTATCTATTGACTTTTTGTCTCACAATGATGACATCATACCCAGGCAAAGGAGCAGTATGATGATGCGCTGAGCTCGGGGCGGCAGGCCTTCCTGCTGGAGGAGTGTGAAGAGAGTGAGGACGTTTTTCGGCTGAGTGTGGGGAGTCTGTCCCCGGGAGAAAAGGCCTCGGTGACCCTGTCCTATGTGACTGAGCTGGCGGTGCAGGCCGATGAGGCGTTGAGGTTCTGTCTGCCCGCTGTTCTCAACCCCCGCTACGCCCCCCAGGGTAACAACGTGCTCTGTCTCTGCACTGTAATGCGCAATACTGTGTTTCTCAAAGATGAGAATGTGGAGGTAGCCGATAGCTAAGAGGGTAGTATGACATTGTGTGTAACGAGCATTCATTGCAGATTTGATCTGGCACGTAAAAGGCACCTAACTTTAATTGCTATTTTAAAGGTGCACTATGCAGGATTTTTACCTAGAAAATATAATGAAATCACCATGCTCAGTCATATCTATGATGCACTGGCAATCTCTGTTGAAAAAAATTAGCAAAATCTTGCTCCTCTGACTGTATTTATTATTCTAAGATGTGTTTGGGATGTTTCTGGACGTGGAGCTCTTTTCAATGTTGGGAGTGGTGAGGTGGGATCAGGTTACTTTCAGCAGAGCGTTTGTTGCCAGCTAGCTACTGCATTGGCGTAGGTGAAGAAGTGGAGGTACAGTGAAGCCAAACAACATGCCTGCAGGGCACATTCAAGAAGCAGAGTCAACCTATGATCTCAACCTATGCTAAGGGGATGAAAAGCAACACGGAGTTGGAATGTTTGGACCTGTAAGTAACGTTACCTCTAACTATCCAGTTAGCTATATTAGGTAGCTAGATGGCCGAAGTTGGGTACCTTTTGAATAAAATTAATATAATGATGAAATATTACATTGTATTTGAGAAAATAAATAATATTTGTATACAAATATCTTCATGAAAAAGTAATTTTTAAAAGTAATTTACTTTACAATGGTATTAGCTAGCTATGATAGATAAGATACGGTCTGCTAATGATCCTTATTCCACACACAGTTTGGTCATTACAATCCCAGTTCAAAATGAATGTTCAGAATAACATTAGTTAAATACAGAACAAGGAAAAAGACCACAAGATAGCTGCAACAGAAACTCCATAAGATAGCTGCAACCGCACTGGGGTGGCTACCGTTATACTAGCAATGATCCTACGAGGTGTTCACTTTGAAGAAGATGATAAGTTGAAACGTCCATCCATTGTGTAACCTGCGACATAAAATATGTAGGAGAGACAGGAAATACAATCAAGACCAGATTGGCACAGCACATATATAACATAAGAAATCATAGAAAAACAGACACACACGTAGTGGCTCATTTCCTACACCATGGACTTGAAGCAGTAGAAATATCGGGCCTCCATTCAAAAATTAACTGGACACAGGAGAACAGACATAGGACAGAAAGACATTGGATTAGAAAACTGAACACCATATTCTCAGGAGGATTAAACAAACGCTGGTAAAACTTCAGCACATGAGGGACCAAATTCTTCCTACTTAAAGGCTGCAGTACACTGAATGGCCAGTGCAAACTTTTCTTTCCCAAGCGGCCCTCATAAGGGGTAACTTGGGAAATAAAGATTTTTTCGTAAACCTGCTTATTCCTGGTCAGGGTCATGGGGGGCTGGAGCCTATCCCAGCATGCATTGGGCGAGAGACCGATATAAACCCTGGACAGGTCGCCAATCCATCGCAGGGCACACACCATTTACTTACACACTCATACCTATGGGCAATTTAGAGTCTCCAATTAGCCTAACCTGCATGTTTTTGGACTGTGGGAGGAAACCAGAGTACCTGGAGGAAACCCACGTGGACATGGGGAGAACATGCAAACTCCGCACAGAAAGGCCCTTGGCCGGGATTCAAACTCAGTACCTTCTTGCTGTGAGGCGCCAGTGCTAACAACTGCACCGCCCAGTTTTCATATTTAATATACGTGCTTCATTCTATTACGAGTACTCCAGCACATTTTTCTTACTGTCCCATACGGGATACCCTTTATTTCATTGTTATAACACTGCCTAATCACTGTTACCATTCATATAGAACAATGCATGTTGCTAAAAATGTTATTTTCATTTTATCTTTTGAAATTTTGCTTGCTGTGCTCAACTGTGTTTCTTGCCATCAACAGAGGTGAGTGGGCAGGGTTTAGGATGGAGGAAAAGATGTCTTTGATTGTAAACACAGGACCACAGCAAGGCTAAAAATCCTGCATTGTGCACCTATAATGACAAGGTACTAAGTGTAATTAACATTAATGACTTCCTGCACTGTGAAATACGAGGTCTGTCAATTGCTCTCGGTAAGTATGGATATTCTGGAAGTATGTAATAACACAGAGGAACACATAGTAACACATAGCTTTAGTTTACCTTGTGACCCTGGAGATAATTTTATGGCAAAATGCAGGCTCACCCCTAACCTCACTGCTTCTGCCCACTTACCCTGTCTCTTTTTGCTGCTTAATCTCTCTCTTTCCCACTCCCCCCTCTTTTTCTCTCTCTCTCTCTCTTTCTCCCACTTCTCCCCTCTCTCTCAGACAGTGGAAGTGTGCCCCAGGTGACCTCGTCCTCTGATGGTTCAGTGCCCTACACCTTGTCCCTCAGTGTTCACTTGTCATCTCCAAGTCCCATCTCCAAGGTGGAGTCCAACTGTCCCCTGGAGCCCCTGAAGTACCTTAATACTGAGAGGACGCAGGCCACGGTACGTGTGTGTGCGTGCATGTGTTTTTTGTGTGTGATTTTGTATATGTGTGCTCGTGTGTGTTTGTGTGTGTGTGTGTGTGTGTCTACTTACATTTTACATCTTGTGTCTTTTAATACATCAACCTCCCTGCAGGTGAGTCTGTCCCCAGGTCACGTGTTTGACCGTGATGTTGAACTGTTGGCGTATTACAGTGGTGCCCATCAGCCCACTGCCATTGTGGAGGTGGGACAACCTAACGCCAAGTCTGGTGAGCCTCTTTCCCCATTGGCCAGAATACTTGGGGGTAAAGTGTTACGATCACAGATAGTTCATAGTCATCCTCTCCTCCTCTCTCCCCATTACTCCTTTCCCTTTCCTCTCTGTCCCCCGCATATACAGTGCCCTCCACTATTATTGGCACCCATGGTAAAGATGAGTAAAAAAGGTTATATAAAATTCCAACCTTTAATTGAAGTAAATTTATTATGAGAAAAAAAAATCCACAATTATTGGCACATTAATACACGGTTGGTAAAATGACTAAGTCATCAAGGGTCTGAGGTATGAAACAGAGCCTCAAACCATAACACTGCTGCCAGATATGCAGTAGATATGGATGGATCACTTTAAGGGCTGTTTCTCCTGACTAATTGTCCTATTGAACTCTATGGAAAAATAAGTCAGGAGAAGAAACCCTTCAAGTTATCCATCCATATCTACTGTATTTCTGGCAGCAGAGTGATGGTTTAAGGCTGGTTTGATATGTCAGACCCTTGATGACTTAGAGCCATTTAGCCAACCATGTGTTCCATACTGTTCCAGTGTAATTTACAGCTAAATCTAGTCCCACCCCCCAATTCCCATAGAGATCCATTCAAATGCAGAGACGTTATAGTATCGCTTGTAAGAGTACCAGAAAATAAGATATAAATAGTCTTTTGATGTTGTTGGGTCACAGACATCAGGAAGTCATGGCATGCAAAGGATATGCGACCAAATATAAAAAAATGATTACTTTATTCTATATATAAATGCAGGGGTGCCAATAATTGTGGCACACATGGTTCTATTTCGTTCCTCTGCACCATTAGGGTCGTCAATATGGATGGCCTTCTGGGGCCAGATGCATCAAGACATTTATATCAGAATTGTCATTGTACATAACCTCCGTGTAGTGACGTAATTCCTCCCATAAATGCGAGAGTGTCACTGCGGAAGTCCTCTTCAATTTCCTCGCCAGTGCATAGTAAGACGTGGAACTGTGTGAATCCCATGTCACCTTCTGACTTCGGTCGGGACTACGTTTTTTTTGTTGTTAAGATTCTAATCGTCCTCCAAAGGTGGCGGTAAGCACTTGCGAGCAACATCCGCGAATAGGGGATGTCGGATAGTCGACATCCGCTATCTTGTTCGGATAGTCGGCTCTTGGATACTGTTGCAGTATGCACATGTCCTACCGCATTTACTGCGTTCACTCTAGTGGAGCAAGTCTCGCAGTGAACAGGTTTGTATACAGCAAAATACAGGTTTGTAACTTTCTGTGATTATAGGCAGAGTATGCGTGCTTCGCTACACTATCTGCCTGGACTTTCCCTACTAAACATTACCGCCACGTTTTACCATCTGTGGGTTTTCTTTATTGTGCTAAGGCACGAGATTCCATTGATCGAACCTGGCCGTGGTAAGTATATCCCAGTGAGATTGACTACCAAACAATCTGCGAGATACGGCTCCAGTGATTGATTCTAAGTCTGCACTGGCTGCGTGAGCACACGAGTGAGGCTTTCCCAATCGGTTAGCGACGGTGCAACATCGATTGGTGTATAAGGCAGAGTATGCATGCTTCGCTACACTATCTGCCTCGACTTCTCTAAAAGACCACCGCCATGTTCTATCGTCTGCGGCTGCTCTTTATTCTGTGCTAACGTGGAAGATCCGTTATCACACAACCGTTGAGGTACAGCTCCGGTGATTGATTCTAAGTCTGAACTGGCTGCGCGAGCACACCAATGAGGCTTCCCAATCGCCTAGTCACGGTGCTACGGCGATTGGTTTATAAAGCAGAGTACGTGTGCTTCGCTACACTATCTGCTTCAACTTCCTTTGCTAAAGACCACTGCCACTGGTTATCGTCCACAGTTGCTCTTTATTGTACTAAAGCACAAGATTCTATTGATCGAACCTGGGCGTGGTGAGTATCCCAGTGAGAATTGTTACCACACAAGCGCCGAGCGACAGCTCTCGTACTACCTCGTATGGTTTGTAAGGCAGAGTACGCGTGCTTCGCTACACTAGCTGCCTGGGCTTCCCCTATTATAAACCACCACTACGCTTTTCGTCTGCGAGTGCTCTTTATTTGTGTAAGGCATGAGCGCCTTGTGTACTGAGTGTGGGGGAGCCATGGATTTAGCCGATGGGCACACCTGTTGTTATTTCTGCCTCAGCATAGGGCATCTGCAGGAAGCTTTCTCAGACCCCTGCCCCAGCTGTATGGGCATGTCGCTGGAGAATAAGCAGGCCCGATTGGATGCGTTCATGTCCCACATGCCTCCCTTGGGCAGAACACCAGCGGCAGTAGAGGTTCAGCCAAAACGTAAGGGTACTTCCGCCACCGAAGCCCCTGTGCGAAAGAAGGGCAAGGCTGGCAAGGGCGGCAACCTGTCTGCGGAAGTTACGCAGCTATGCGCCCATGTGTGTACAAAAGCTGAAGGAAATGCTGGGAGACTGCAGGAATGTGGTAACGGCTCCCCAGCACGGCCCCACAGACCAGGATCCAAGCAGGGATCCAGACTGTGATGGGTTTGACGCCCTTTTTACAGAAGTGTGAAACACCTACTTTAATCAGTCGGTCCGAGACAGAATACCAATCTGATAGAGTGTCGGTAGGAGGCTTGGGTTCCACCACCAGCTCAGTGGGTTACTCGGCCTCCCTAGAAACCATTCTCTGTACGGCCTTGGCATGCATGGGCTGCGATATGCCTCAGCCTAGCAGTTCGGGGGCGTCTAGGTTTCACCAACGAGCCCCTCAGGGGACACAATTTGCCATGCCAGCATCGGACGATTTTCTGGCAGAGCTTAATAAGGGCTGGTCACACCCTGATATGTATCGATGGGCCAAAGATTGTAGGACATTTGCGTCCATGTCTGACGCGGCGGTCCATAGGCTGGATCAAATGCCCTTGGTGGAACCTGCCATTGCGGCATTAGTGGTGTCCCCGCAGGAGGCGTTCCGGGCAGATGCCCGTTGCCCTAGGGCACAATGCAGAGCAACAGACGATTTGCTCTGTAAAGCGTATAAAGCGGCTGCCACAGCAGTGCAAATTGGTAATTCGCTGTCATGGTTACTGCTTGTGCAGTCACATACAATGTTTAGCACAGAGGGTGATACCTCGTTGAATGATGCGTTGCTTCAAGCGTTCGTGTTTATGACCCGTGAGTTAGGCCGAGTAATGTCCCTGCTCACGGTAACTCGGCGTCAAGTGTGGTTGGCTCAGTCGCCCCTACCAGACACCACAAAAAGAACAATGAGGGACCTGCCGGTGGTTCCCACCCAGGTTTTCACTGAAGCAGCCAGACAGGCACTGGAACGGTCTGTAGAGGCATTAAGACACAGGGAGCGGCAGATGCCCCCCCCGCCCTCAACATTTTGGTGTGCGCTGGTCCCAAACATTGGTTAGTAGGGACACACAGTCTGCATGTGGCAGGGCAGCTTTTCGTCCTCTGTCTGCCCGTGCACTGGTATCGGACACACGACATAACCCCGTAGGTCCATCTGGCGGTCGAGCCAGAGGGCGACAGACCAACCGTCGCCCCCCCAAAACCCCCAAATGAGGCCCCAAGCAGGCATGATGCCGCGGGGCCGAGGGTGGGACAATATTGAAGACCACATGGCAAATTGGGAGGCCCTCACAAAAGAAGAGTGGGTTTGGTCCACAATCTCAGAAGGGTACTGCCTCCAGTTCAACCGTCGGCCCCTAAGGTTTTCCAGGGTAAGATATACACGCGGTCTGAACCCCGCCCAGTCGAGAAGCCTGGGACAGGAGATTACAGGCCTCCTGAAGATGGGTGTTGTGTCGCTAGTACCGCCATCCAAGCCGCTCAGTGGCTTTTACTCAACCTATTTTTTAATACCGAAAAAGGATGGGCTCCTCAGACCAGTTCTGGATCTGAGAGACCTAAATACGTATCTGAAACGATACACTTTCCGGATGCTATGGACAGTAGACGTTATACACGCTGTACGAACAGGAGATTGGTTTACGGCGGTGGATTTAAAAGATGCATATTTCCACATTCCTATATGGGTGGAGTATCGGCAGTTCCTGTGATTTGCATTCCGGGGTCGGGCATACAAGTTCAATGTCCTCCCGTTCGGTCTAGCCTCACGTGTGTTTACTCGCTGCATGAGCTGATCTCCGTTCAGGCTTAGGGGGCTGAGAGTTATGCCATACCTAGACGATTGGCTGATCTGTGCACAGTCATACGGTATGGTGCTCACACACACTGCCGATACGTTGGAGCTTGTTCTCAAGCTGGGCATCAACATCAATTACGGCAAGAGCCAGCTAATTCCGATACAATCAATCGAATACATCGGTCTGCTGCTCAATTCAAGGAATATGAAGGCAGCACTGATGCCCATCGCATAGTTACTATGCTCAACGCGGTGTCTCAGTTCCGAGTGAATCGGTCCCTCGAAATGAGGATTTTTCAGAGGTTTATGGGCCTAATCTCGGCCACCTCAGCAGTTGTACCTCTTGAACTCCTGACAGCCAGGCCACTTCAACGCTGGTTGAACGCCAAGGCACTGCACACCAGGTGGGACCGTCACACCCGGATCAGGGTAACAGGTCAGTTCTGCTGGCTACTCCGCCCATGCCGATGAGTGAGCCACCTGAAAGAAAGGGTCCGGATGGGGGTTATACCCTCACGGCACGTGGTTGTTACGACAGACGATTCACTGACCAGCTGGGGGGCTGTGTGCCAGCACCGCCCAGCTCAGGGATTATGCTATGTCGAAGCTACTGCTTCCTTCAGATGTACAGGGCAACTCTTTGTCTGCTATGGCAAGACTAAAGGGACAGCGCTCTCGGCTCAAAGCCTCTCCCGGTGGGTAGTGAAGGCAATAGCCACAGCCTATGAGGTAAGCACTAAACCCTCGCCTATTGGTGTCCAGGTCCGTTCCACCAGAAGTATGACTACTTCATGGGCAGCCCTGGAAGGCATACCTCTTAAAGATATTTGTGAAGCGGGGACATGGATGTCCCCATGCACATTTACGAGGTTTTATCACGTCATGTGGCGCCAGGTTCAACAGTCAGTGCAACCATCTTACCTGCAGCCTTGGCATCCACGTAAGGATGATAGTCCCTTCTGACATTTTGGGTACAAGTCATCCATATTGACGACCCTAATGGTTGGAGGAACTAAATAGAATGAACGGTTATGACTGTAACCATGTTCCATGAGTTCCAGATTACCATTAGGGATCATGGTCACTTGGGACCTTTTAAGAGCGAGAAAATTGTTCCGAGGACTTCCGCAGTGACGCTTCCCCATTTATGGGAGGAATTACTATCACTATGTGGGGGTCATGAACCATGACAATACTGGTATAAAAGTCTTGATGCATCTGGCCCCAGATGGCCATCCATATTGACGACCCTAATGGTCATCCGGAACTCATAGAACATGGTTACAGTCATAACCGTTCATTTTGTTAAAAATAAGTATTTCTTGATTTCTTGATTTTTTTTCTCAGAATAAATTTACTTCAATTAAAGGTTGGATTTTTCTCATTTTTTCAGTGTGACATTAAGCTAATTCACCAAACGGTGAATTTTTTATAAACCTTTTTACTCATCTTTACCAGGGGTGCCAATAATAGTGGAGGGCACTGTATGTGCACTTTGTTCTTATTTTTTTGGTGGAGAGGGTGGATGCTGTAATTTCATTAGTGAATTAATGTATGCACTTTTGCATGTACAAGTGTTTGACCTGTGCCAAAGGAAGACTATTTAATTAAATGTGGTTTTAAAATAAAAAAAATGTCTTTCTCTTTCTCTCTGTCTCAGGTTCTTTGATGGATGACCCTGTAGTCATGTTAAGCCTATACCCAGAGTTCCCAGCGGCAGTGACATCATCGCTGGACTCACGTGGGGAGTTCCTGTTCCTAGTTGATCGGTCCGGCAGCATGGCTTGTCCAATGCACAACAGTCAGGGGGCACAAATGCGAATCGAGAGTGCAAGGGTAACATTTCCAGTTTTTTTAGAATATTTTTTTTAGCTTTTGATGGAATAATGGTGGTGACTGGAGGAGAAATGCAAGGAGGCCTGCTGGGTTTTTTATTGCTAACAATGTAACTGATCAATTAAAGCAATTTATTACACACACAACTGACCTCATCAGATTACTTGGGTCTAAATTGGTTGGATTTTCAAGATGAAAACAAAAACCAGCATATCCTGTGTCCAGTCCTGGGGTAGACCACACAAAGAATAATTTTTATGAGAGTTTGGTCTCATGCAGTCTTTCATGTAGTCGCTCAACAAGTCCTGTTACACTGCAAAAACCAAATCTTAACAAGCATTGCAATCTTATATTTAGACTTTAGAATCTTATTTCCGTAACCTTTTTGCTAAATAAGACAAACGATTGACAATGAGGTGAGAGTTTGATTCATTTCAAGATTTGCCAGTGGGGTAAGATAATTTCAGCTGTCAAGCAAAAAGTAACTTAAAGCAAGCTAATATTTTAAGACTAAAACACTTGTTAAGACAGACATTTTTGCAGTGTATCAACCTTAAAAACCAAGCCAAAATTACTCTCTTGAAAAATAACTAAGTCAAAGAATAAAGGAATTGATTGAGAACAATACCAAACTCCCATAATTCATTAAATGAAATGCAAACCTTGAAATCATGGAAATCCAAATTCACACTGTCAGGGGTTTCGAAACCGTTTTATTTAAAAACCCCTCGGAGCTAGTATCGGAAACGTTTTGAAAATCCTTGACTGGTTTTAGCCGTGAGTGTGTACAGGTTGTCGAAACCTACCTACAGAATCATTTTAGTTGCGCCATAAATAATTGACGTACAGTTCCATTGGTGGTACTCGCGAGTTGCGTGGAAATTTCAAACATCTTCACAAATAGTTGAACATTTGTGTTTATTTTATGATTATTATATTATTTTATCTCTATATTATGAGTGCCGATCGTGGTTCAATTTGGAAGGAGGAGGAGATGGCTTTACAGCACTTGGAAAATGGCAAATGACCATGTTGTTTATTTTGTAGATGGATATCAAGGAACGCAAAATATCAAATCCGTTGTCAAGGAAACGTGCATCGCGTATAATTCTAAAACCACAGAATGCCTGCGAGTAATGTGTACAAGCAGGTCAAGGTAGCGAAAACTTCAAAACTAAAACGTTTCAGAAACATTTCGAAACTAAAACCCCAGTGTGTACGTGGCCTTATTCTCAAAACGAATACAGGGAATCAGGGAATCAGCCCCCCAGAATCTGGAATCCCCCCCCCCCATAACACCACACAGCGATAGATAGATTGACCACACAGTGATAGATTTTTCACTCTCTGTACAGTTCAGTTCATCTAAATAAAATAATCGGTAATGGTCAGTTATTTGTTAACCCCAGCAGATAGAAAAACAGCTTGGCTTTGTAACTGCAGTCTGCTAGGTAGTCTACAGTTCCCTCTGGTTAGCTCTGGATGGGCGTATGAATGTGCCGTATGTTAGGAATCTGATAGGGGTGTTTGGCACATAGATATATATACGGTCTCGCAGACCTAGAGTGTGTGTACAAACGGTCTTCTATTGGCTCTGCAGGACACGCTGCTACTGCTACTGAAGAGCCTCCCCATTGGCTGCTTCTTCAACATCTACGGCTTTGGCTCCACCCACAATTCTTTTTTCCCGTGAGTAATGCTTCCCTGATTCCTCTCATTGGTTTAGATGTGCTCTAAGCACTCTCCTTGGCTCTGCTTTGTAGACTTTTGTCTGCTGAGCTCTTTTATTGGTCTTAGACGTGCTTAGCTAGGCTCTGACATAGGTTCAGACATTGCCTATTGAACCTTTGTTGGCTCTGACATGTTTTACAGATCTCTCGCGTCGGAACTGATATAGGGTCATGTGTCGTGAACTGGTGCAATTGGCGTTACATGGTCAAAATGATTTTTTACATTTTTATATATGTGATAGAATTGCATGTACTCTCCATTAAAATATACTAAGAACTTTGGAAACTTTGTGAAAATTTAAGGATATATCAACTATTTAGTGAGTGGTTTTTAATTGAAAATGCATTCAATTTCCGAGACATTTTAGCCATTTTCTTAATTTAAAAGTTACGTATCTGCTTCATTTCTTGGCCAAACTCCACTTGGTTTGCAGTAAAATATACCTGAGATATTGCTTTAACCCCTTTGTGTAGAAGGTGATGCCGGCGGAATCTTTTTGCTCAACTGAGACATTCGTTGCTACTGCAGCTAAACTATTAGTGGAAATCACAAACACGTGTTTTAAATTCATTGGTAGACGGTTCGTGACGATTTCTGCCGAATACGGAGTTTCTAAGTCTATACCCCCACCTAGTCTATACCTACCCATGCGTGGCATAGTGGACAATAGCGTCTATGTTTGAGTTCATAAATATATTTATTCATCATATAAAATTAGAATAACGTCATAGCAATGAGATAAACCCAACAATAGCCTGATCGTATGCCAGAAAAGCCGTGAAAAGCCCTGCTCACTCAAATGCAAAATAAACTGTGAAAGTACTGTCTCATTCTACCATGTATACTAGCAATATATGCTACTAAATATGAAATAAATATACAATCCTACCATTGGTTTTACACATCGAGATGTTCCTTTCAAAATTCAGTGGACATTTATTGTCTGGTACAATCGGTTTGAGAAATATACAACACCTGTATTACACTATCTGAAACGTCGCCGCGTAATACCCCCATGCCCTGTAAGCCTGTCTCATTCGTTACAGTTCATTCTGGTTTAATTATCGGCTTTTTTATCCAATAGAGTACATTATAACCTTAGCAACGGTATATGCCATGTCTTTTTAGGGTGCTTTGAACAATTTACTACAGCCCAGCGTAACGGCAGTTTTCGTTTTAACGGTCTAGTATTGCGCAAGCTCTATAGAATACGCATTAGGGAGGGGAGTTTCCCTTTTCCGATATGTAAGTATTTTGCGTATAAAATACTGTTGGTCTCGCTGGCTACTATGTACGTTCGTGTTTCCACTCGAGCACTGTCTTTCTAATATGTTTGATAGCCCTATTGTTATTTTCGCATTTTGAGTGCATTTCACATACTGTAGTGCAATCGTTAAATCTATTTTTGATGTAGGCTACCGATGTTCATTGAAGATAGAACATTTGGCAGCATTTTCAGATGGTGGAATACTGTTTTATGTTCATGTTATCGTACATAATATAGGCTATGGCGTATATACTTGTCTCTTAGGGCATGACAAATGCTCATTCCAATTTACTGTGCGCTGATATGTGGTAGATTAAGGTAAAAATTTCCTTGGAGTCATTATGAATAGGAAAATAAATAAAAAAATAAAAAAACTACGTTATTGAGGTACAAGAGTGAATGATTAGGCGACATATTTAGGTGTATGTAACACTGTGATGTCAATGTTTTTTTATCTTAAGCCATCAGAAGGAGCAAATGTATATGCTTTATAATGGACAAAACTAATTTTATTCATTTTATGACATGTTTTGCATAGGGGTTTTGGACCCATAGATATCTACCCCCCTATACTGATGAAAATATAGTAATTCCCACAAAATGCAAAAAGTGAGTTTTATGAGCCAAAACTGTTGATTTGTAGTTAAATATATCATTATTTTTTTTATTTAGAGCAGTGCACAATTTAGCCATTTGGATAGATTTGGAGACACTAATGGCTATATTTTGCATCATAGACCTTTAGTAATTCTGCATATCATCCTCAGCAAAACTTGTGGACATGGAGTTTATGATCCAGGAGATGTATATATATTACCGATTTCACTTATGTAACTCTCAGCAAACTAAAAAAAACTATTTTCTTTGCATTTGTGGCACTTTATTTTGACTTAAATTATGAAAATAAACAAATCTTAAGTCTGTATTGTAAATGGTACATCTGTCTTATTTCATTTAAGCCATTTACCAAGTTTATGTGATGCTCACACCTTGAGTTATAAAGCCTTAAGCCCTATTCGGACGGGATAAGTTTTCAGGACAATGTCTGTAAAGTAATGATTACCACAGGACGTCCGTAATGTTAATGGCCGATTCGGACGGGATAAAGTATCTCCGTAAACAGCGTCTAGAATTACAGAGATGGGAGAGTCTACTCCATGTTGTCGTCACACCGAAAATGTTCCCCACGAGTCATACAATGTTACACATCTTATCTTCACTGCAAACTGATTGCTTCTGGTAGAAAATTGCTGTCAGGGAGCAATTGAAAAGATGCAGGCGCCAAAAAAAATAAACTACGTAGAGACAATGTTGGCATGGCAAACATGTCCACAAAAAGCGTGAGGAATCCTGAATTGCACCTCTTTATTAACGTTAGTTTGAAAAAAACAATATTAGGCCATAAAATGTATGTAAGGCTATAGCTACAACAGCTTACCTAAAGCTGCCACAAGCGTTGCCCCACTGTAGCCTACTTTTGAGCCTGTTTATTTTTTTTATTTTGTTTTGCTCTCTGTCTTCTTATTTTAGGTAACGTTACATTAATTTAGAAGTCAGCCAATAGTTGTGGCTTGCACTTGGACCGAAGAGAGCATATAGAGCTTACGTGAAAAACCAGGAGAAAAGACTGGGGAAAATTAATTTCTCACAGGAAATAACAGAATTTTACCCCACATGTCAATTCGCACGGGATTGCTTTAACCTGGGGTAATTTTTACAGGACATTTAACAGGAGGTAAAAGATTCTGGAGTCTTTACTGGCGCGGGAGCGTGTAGTCCGTAAAAGTTACGGACATGGCAGATTCAGACGGGACTAAAATAGCGGAGCTCCTCCTGTAATTATTACATTACCCCACCTCCCCCTGTAAAACGTATCCTGTCCGAATAGGGCTTTAAACAGAGCACCCCCTAAATAGGTGAAATTTGCCATCTGCGCCAAGGTGTTAAAGGAAAATAGATACATAATTCAGATTTGTTATTTGCATGTATGTTATTTATTAGAACGAAAAAGCACAATTTTATAATAATCTCTTCACCCTTTGTGTACATACTAATGTAAGCTCCCAAAACAAACCATTTCATCACATCTGGATTGAAACACTACATAGAATGTCCTCATGTTCAGTGTGCTGAAAGTGGTACAACTGTGGTACAAAAGTACAACTTTTTAGTTCTACTCCAACATAAAGGACACTGTCCCTGTGAACAATCGCCTCTTTTGTATCCTTCTTGTATACACAGTATTCTTTTGTTGATTTCTGATACTTATAGAAATTGCCAAGAATGACTTCCATACCCTTTGAAAAACACAAACCGTAGGCTGATGTCTTGTCTTCTGCAAGTGTCACTACACCATCAAATGTTATGTGAAGAAGATAATAATCATCTAATGATTGCACAGAAGGCATTACAGGAACCACAATGTACAGACAGATCAATGAAAGAAGACCTACAGTGCTTGTATGCAATTCAACATCATCATCATCATCATCATCATCATCTGCACTAGGGACATCAACATTGTCATCCAGATCATCCCGATTACCTATACGCCTAGTAACTTTAGTAGAAAACACAACGTCTTTAAATAGTTCAACATGTTCCTTGTTCTCACACTTTTCATAGTCATTGTTAATGCAAGGTACACAGTAACAGGACAGCTCTCTAACTTTTAGCATCCAATCTTGATTGGTTGAGGTTTCCTAGTGTTAGGTATTGTGTCATAACGAATTAGATCCTCATCATGGTTGACCGTGTCCTTGGATACAAAGAAAAGCCTTCTTTTATGAAGACTAGATGTTTCATTGATTTGTCTGTCTGCTAGTGAAGATATTGCAAAGTCATACAAGTCCATGGCATTGGAAATCAACAAATTAACATCTGAAATTACAGCATGCTTTGCCTCTGTTTTCAAGAAACCAGCAGCCTGGTCCACCTCACCCTTTCCTTGGCCACTTGCACTATAATTGGCCCCCCTTTTGACATTCAGCACCTTCTCGCTCATGCTAAAGTCAGCAAAAGAGTTTTTGCTCTTATACTGGGCCGCACAACCATCAGTTATTTGGTGCAACACAGAGAAAGAACAGCCCATCTTTCTAAGTTTGGGTAAGATGATGTCCTCAATGTTCTCCTGAACAAAGAGGCTTTGGGCCTCTTCTTGTATGACAGTTGTATAATTTTCGCTAAAATCTAATTCAATAGCACAATGATCTGATGGCAAGTTTTGTATGAGATTTTTCCACTGATCCCTCTGCCACTTGGCAGTGAATAGGTGAAGAGGATAACCGGTCAGAAGCCCTGAAAGATATTCAGTTAATACACATGGCTTGGTTTTTTACCAAGTCTAGATGTTTGACAACCCTTTTATCCTTCGTAGTGGACTCTACATATTCAAACTTAAACCATGTGATGAGATCTTCACTGGTTAATTCCACCTCATGGAATTCCAACCCACTTTTCAATCCGCACTTATCACACTCCTGCTTGATACAAGACATGCTATGGTATTCCTTACCATCTGGCTTGGGACACAATGTGGATTTTTACCAACGAGTATACATCATTGTACACTGTCACATTAAGGTTCTTTCTTTGCCAATATGCCATGAGTGCTCGGAAGGCCTGGCGTACCGATACACACCTCTGGCAGCAACATTGCTCAAGGTCCCGCAATGTTGCAGGATGTACAAAGGAGGGTTTCAACCGACGAAATGTTGTCTCACTAATACTAATGTCACTGTTTTTGACTCTGAACTCTCTGTAAGCTTCACAAAAGGATTTCATGAGAACATGCCGGTTGTGTTCCATGTAACTATTTGTAGCAATTCGCTTGCGGATTTTGTTACGTTCGGTGTCTGTGGTTGCATGTGAAACCTCATTCACCCAAAAATCACAGATTTTTTGATTCCACTCACTCATCAGTAATCCTTTCACCCCTAGCTTTCCTACAAACATCAAGGAATGCAGCATCCTTCCCTTGAACAAGGTTCTGTTGGAGCTTTGTCTTTCTCACACGTTGCAAAGTCCTTTTGATGAACAACCTTTTTGAAGCTTTTGTCGTTATCCTCTTTAGTTTGCATTCCTCACCAATCAAAATAGCCGCCAGCTTTTGTTTGAATGTTGTAACTCCGGTTCCTCTTTTGGCTTTCACTGCACTTAACACTTTCGATGCATCTGACAGTATCGCCCAAATTATTGCCTGATCCCTCTGCTCCTCTGGAGGTTTCATTAGTCCTTCCTTTTCTATGGCGGCCATAGCTTCGATTAAAGTAGATTTTTCAGCCGGACTAGAAGGCAACTGAACGCTTAATTCACAAATCGATGTTTTGCAATGCGCTTGGCTGCTGGCATAGCTGAGTAGGTTGGTTTGGATTGTCCTGAACATGAATGTTTTTTGAGTTTATATTCCCTAGTCCAAGAATTTCCACATGAGGTATAAGTGTACTTTTTTTCAGCATGTTGCAGAGCATGTTGGTGGAAATTGTCCTTGCACGTGAATGTGGCATCACCTACGTCACAAATTAGTTTTGTCTTACAAATGTTCCTTGTTTTGGGGGTAGCAGTCGTATCAATGGGCTTCACTTTTTTCTTGACCAACTTATCCGGGCAAGATTTTATATGGCGAGCAAGGTTATCCTGTCTGTTGACTGTACACCCACAAGTACACTTGCAACTTATGGGAGTACCTTGTGTCTTTTCATGTCTTACAAGATCACACTTGTGCATAAAGTTCTTGTGGCAGGTTGTACATTCATAGCATTTGGATTTGTGAGTTTTCTCAACATGCTGCCGTAACATGTCCTTGCGTCTGAACCTGAGTCCACACATATTCACAGTTTCTAAGCATGAGGAGTGCATAGTCACCACGTGACGCTTTAAACTTCTCTTGGCAGTAAACTTCAGTTCACAATAGTCACATTGCAGGGTATCCCCTGTATGCCTCAGCATGTGTTCCTTCAAATACCCCTTCCTAGAAAAAGTTTTAGAATACACAGTACAGGTTACTCTGTCATCTGCCATGATTCCGATTTTACCATACCATCACCACCACCACGGCCACTAAGCAAGAAGCAGGTGCATAGATGAAGACAAAAGTCTGGTGCAGAGAGAAACCTGTAGCCTACAGGTCCTACAAGAAAGAAAATATATTAATGAAGTGCAAAAAGGAGAAGTACAATGATCAAATGAATGAGGTCTGGTACATTTTTATTGAAATACAGCTCTACACAAACACACATCAATTGACAGCTGGCAAGGTGACCAACCCTGGTGACCATGTGCTCTGCAAAATGGCTGACCTTAATAATGCAATTTTTAGCCACCAATATGCATTTTTTAATACTAGCTATTGCCACCTAGTGGATAATTAAAGAACTAAGAGATATAGTTATGAATTGGTAACTGTTTTCACACTCTCTATTTGAACTCGACCACCCTGTAGTCATTTGCCCATAACTTTTGATTGAAATAAGATAATCCAAATTGCTTTTAAATTCTACAGACAAAATGCTAAAAGATGATACCAGACATGAAGAAATCAGCCATAGGGAAATGAAATTTGCAATTGAACTTTGCAATTGAAGGAAAACTTTGCAATTGAAGGAAAACTTTGCAATTGAAAATATGGAATAAGAAATTAATGTAACGCCTCCACCCTATTAGAGCACCAGTTCACGACACATGACCATAGTCTTTACAACTCTATCAATGATCTGTGGATATCTCTCATTGATTCAAACTGAGTTTGACTTCCTCTGGAGGTTTCTCATATTGGCTGGTACTTTGATATAGTGACATGTAGTGATGGTTTGCATAAAGTTTTATGAAAGCAAAAATGGGCAGAACTTATTTCAGAACTTCATCAAAGACTCACTTGTTTCAATCAGTTGGATCAAAATGGATTTGTTAAAATAAGCCAAGGATTGCAGCTTGACTCATACCAGGCTTACAAAACCTCAGTCTCCCAGCACTAGTTATAGGACACAAAGTGAACTTGGATTTGGCCTGTGTCTGTCTGGCAGGAAGAGTGTAGAGTACAGCCAGGAGACGATGGACCAGGCGCTGGAGAAAGTTGGGGCGATACAGGCGGACATGGGGGGCACTGAGATCCTCTCGCCCCTGACACACATCTACAGCCAGCCCTGCCTTCCGGAACATCCCAGACAGGTAAACCCACCCCTTTCCTAACAGGAACACACCTTGCTCAACAAAAAGTGATCTATGGCTGCAGTCTCGCACGCAAACACAGCCCGAGTGGGCAGATATGCATACAGGTGCATTTCAGGTGAAACTAAATGAACAGTTGACTCATTATTCTTTGTTGCACAAGTAGCACACCTGGCTTTCAGACAGGATGCACTGCTAAGCCAGGGCAGGCTGGCTTGGCTCAGTGTGGATGATCATTGAGGCCTTGTGTGTGCCACAGCAGTGCTCTTTCCCAGCTCCTTTAGTGTACTCAACAGTGCCCCCCCCCCCCACCCCCCCCCATTAATTTCCCGGAAGCTTTATGTGTAGTGTGTTTGCCTGCACAATGGCTTGAAAACTATGCATGATGAGAAGAACATTTGGGGATATTTTAGAAAAGATTTATGTCATATTTTTAAATGTGTTACATTGTACAATCGAAGACGATATGTAAATAGTCCCAAAAGTGATATACCTTATTGTTTATACTGTTTAACCCCTGTGCGCAATTGCCAAATTTAGACAATCCTCAGCTAATTATGTACTGTTGTATTTAAGACTTTATAACTCCTGGGGCTCTATCTTGGCAATCTTGGTGCTTTGTCTAAACGCATGGCGTAAAGTGCATTTAGGGCGTGTCCAAGTCCACTTTTGCTAGTTTGATGGCGTGTTTATGAGCGCTAAGAACGGAGCAACGTGCAAATGGGCTGAACCTAGTCTCTTCATTAATTATAGGTGTGTCTTGGAGGTGACATGCAATAAACCAATCAAAATGTCATATCCCATTCCCTTTAAAAGTCTGCTTTTCCACCTTTGCGGATTGCTTATATGATGGTGAAACAGACATGCTTGTGCGTGGTTAGTGCGATCAAGGAATAGGCTATATGGATCAAGTATGATCAATATTATTTGGACTAACCATTATGAGATCCCGGTAATTCCCGACAGTGCTGTTATTTTACAAAATATATGCGGTTAAATTTTGTTAAAAGCACCTGCAATAACTGAGAATAAGCTACCAATGGCTTCCGTCTCACCTTAGAAAACGCCAAATTAGCCTGCTTGTTTAATGAATTTTGTTTGATTATGCAATGAGTCATTGTCAAACATCACTTCCATGAGGCTGTTCTCATGGAGTTCTCGAAACTTCATCTGAAGTTCATTACCTGCATTCTAATATTGATTAATAACATAAATACCGTTATTTTGCCTTAATGATGACACTAAATAGCCTACAATAAAGCTGTCAGGTTGGCAACCCAGAGGTTCACGCGTATTTTCCCTTGTTTTATAATGTCCTGCTTATGTAAATGTGACAAACGCAGTTAACATGGTGAAATTTATCTCCATTTTTTAACCATAGGCTATCAAAAAAACCTTATGCACAGCGAATCTCGGGGACTGTAGCCTAGGCTATTTGAAAAACAATATTTGCAATATTCACCGGACAAAGTTTTGACTTTTTCTATTTACTTACAGGCTGTTGGCCTAGATGAACAGAGCTGTATTGTAATGACATCTGAAGCACATTTTCAGAACTCAAATGTCCGTCTATTGCAGTGCGCAAGTTTTCCATTGAATGACAATTCACACATTAGGTATAAATGACAGTTCGCGCATTCGGCTTGATATAGGTGTTATCAGCTACTCTTTAATGGATAGCCATTGTCCCGTAACAGAAGATTGTCCCCCCAGAAGATTACAGGAATTATTGGCAAATATAGGCTAAATCATAGCTTGATCCAGGATAATTGCTAATAGTCTGTACGCGAATAGTCTATACATGTAACCTTCAATGGCGTAATGTCGGCTGTATAATAGGCCTTCGGTAACCTTACCTTTATACGGATATTACTCTCAACCTGTTTCCACTTATAGTTATTAATTATCAATCAAGCAATTCATTAACTGAATAACAAACATCAATGAATATATCAAGTTTTTCTGCGCTAGTATTTTTCTTTGCGTCATAAAATGGGTAGCACTTAAATATATGTAGCGACGGCTAATCAAAATTAATTCGCTGAATAATCCAGACCAATTTGTAGCCTATAATGATTTAGTAATGATAACAACAGAGACAATTTGAGATTATTTAACAAGGATCAGGCAATAATCTGAATGCGTTAAAGAATGTCATTCATTTTAAGACGACACACAAATTAGTCAAAGCGATTTAAACATTAGAAAGCAAAAATTTAAAGAGGACAGCCTCTTAAGTGTCTCGAACCGTTGAGAGCAACACATAATAAACCTACAAAACGTTGAACATTTAAACATGGAGCATTTAAAAGTCAGAATCTTTGCATGATATCACCATCATAAATGTGGATATAGAAAAATGCAACACAAGTTTGTGATGCACAGAACAATAATGCTATCTCACAATAACTCTCCAAAATAAATCATAAAATAATATATTTGACTACAAATCAACTGTTTTGAGTCATGAAATTCATTTTTTCATCATTTTCCATTTGAATTACATCTTTTCATCAGTATTGGAGGATAGATATCTATTGGTCCAAAAACCTGTCCAAAACCTGTCATAGAAGGAATAAAATAATTTTTGTCCAAAAACATAGATGTGCCATATGACACATTTTATTTAACAATTTGTATACGCGATTCGTTTGTAAGTCCAAAGAGAAACAATGTGTTGATTAATGTGGATCTATTTCACTACAAGTCTACACACAGTGCACACACCACCACTAAAAATATGGTGGACCGCGGTAGACATCAACATCGGCTGCCTTTGTCATTGTAGTGCAGGTGTGCCAATAGGACCCTGGAGAAAAAGTAAACTATGCAGTTCACCAATATTGATTGCTTACATGGCAATAAGTAAGCAATCAATATTGCACTCTATTGCAATCAAGTAAGTTCTCCTGCTCCTAGGATGCGTGTAAAACCATAGGCTGACAAACCATTCTTTTGAACCTCATAGCTCCATTTGTAGTCTTAGACTGCCACCCTGTGGCTAAAAGGTGCATTTTGCCCACTGACATGAAAGCAATAATATTGTATATTTCTTTATTGAAATAATTCCCCAACAGTCACAATGACATTACATGAAAATAACAGTCAAAAATCTTAAAAACGTTCCTAGTTATAAAGTCTCACCATAGCTAGCCAGCCAACTAGTTTAAAATACTTTGACTTCTGGCTAAGGTTGCAGTGCTTCCCCTAACTTAACTCATCTGTGGTGTAGGCTACACCTCCACAGCACGGCCACAAAATAAAGTCAGTAAATAAAGTCGTCACTAATGGGATTTATTAAGCAGAGGCTTGTTTGGAGACGCACTGTCATGACAGATGAACGACCACAGAAATTTGCCACATCGACAAGGCAACCAAAAATTAAACTTTTTCATTATCTCTAGGCTCTAGCTAATGATAAAGTAACAAGTTTTATCTCACATTACAGTCTCTAGTTGAGTCTGTGCTGGCTCTGTCAGAAGTGTTTCCGCCAGGGCCATGCAGTGGCAGAGGCTGCTAATGTTGATGGAACTGAAGGACAGTGAATGGATAGGACAGCACCAGGTAGGTCTGTCAGTCTCACGCGGTCCTGTTTTCGAAATCCCATCCTGAACTCCATCATATCTCCGGGGACATAATCCTCCTCCCTAAAATGTGCACCGCACACGACCGCATTTTTGGACACAGATGCCGCAGTGAAGTCCTGATCCTCACCTGCACAAATCGCACCCGCGCATGAAAATGAGGGGAAAAACATGAACTCTGTGCCCTGTCAGGCTAAAAACACAAAAGTTCACCATCCTAAATCGCTGTGAAACAACTAAAATGGAAACTAACTAAATGACTAAGCAACTGACCGACTGACCTCACTAACTAACTACTAACTACCAACCAAGTAGGCTACTGCATTGTGTGGCTCGTTACAAACTATGGACCATGACGATGACGGGATAGCTCAGAGCTTCTGCTCTTTTCTATCCATTGCTGAACTTTATTGGCCGAGGTGGGGTGGAGGACAAGGGAGGAGTAACGTTACAGTTTTACTCGGGGAATTCTAGTTCAGCATGCAAGTGATGCCCATTCCCGTTTGCCAGATTATTTAATTAAAACAAACTTTTTTGATCTTTAGTAAGAATAATTATAATCCAATAAATACATAAAATAAAGAACTAAGAAAATAAAATATATAGAAAATAAAATAGAATTGATAAAAATATAAAATACAATAAGTTAAAAAATTAACTGTATTAACTCAGTCACTGCACAGTGGCAAGGTCAAGCAAAGACTATATCCTATAACGTCACTGGGCGATATGTAAAAAAGGAACGTTTTTAGGTGGCGTGGCTTATAATGCCAATTTCTCTCTGTATTTCTGCCCTTGTGGCCTCTAAAAAAAATAATTAAAATTTTTTTTTCAAATCACCCTCTCCATGAGCCCAAAATTTAAAATCCGTTAAGAAATTTAACCTGCATGTTGCCCTTTAACTGTAAGCTTTGTGGCTGTTGTAGTTCATTCTAAGGCAAGTACCTGGTACATGCACAGTAGTTTGGGGCTATATCTCTGCTCTGACTACAGGTAGAAAGTTGGCTGAGAGCTCATTTTAGTCAGAAGGAGAGCTACTTTTCAACAAACCCAACATAATTTTTGGGTGGAATTCCCCTTTAAGTATATAGTCGGTATTGTCAGACCAGGTAAAACAGCTGGAGATTTGTATACCCAAGAATTTTAAGGGTAACTACACCCTAGATCACTTTTTTTTAGCTGTAAATGTGTTTGTATGCCTACCTTATAATGAACTGATTAATCGGTTCCGTTATTTCAACAATTCTGAAATAATAACATAAATCAGGAGAAACTGGTAGAAAAGCTTTTTTGTGCTGCCCCTAACGGTTGAAATTTCCTTTCTGCTGCCCGCTCTGGCCCCGTCCTAATCATGACATCTGAGTACCTATTTCTTCGTACTACTACGTCATATAGATAATTGTTGTCACCCACAACGGAAACAGCCGGCACCTGATTGGTTAGACCCGCTAGTTACTTGAGTTTCGGCTCCACGTTTTTAAAGCGGCAGTGTAGTATAATGGTTAAGGAACAAGACTTGTAACCGAAAGGTTGCAGGTTCGATTCCCAGCCGGACACTGCCGTTGTACCCTTGAGCAAGGTACTTAACCTGAATTGCTTTAGTATATATCCAGCTGTATGAATGGATAAATGTAATAAGAAGTTGTGTTAGTCGCTCTGGATAAGAGCGTCTGCTAAATGGCTATAATGTAATGTAATGTAAACCGGAACAACATTGCGCCCTGTTCATAAACTCTCTTATTCCACCTAAAGTCCACTAAAATATGTTTCTGAAGATATTTGAGGTGAGAAACAGGCCATGCAGGTGCTGAATCTTGATTCATATTTGATGTGCAACATCTAGTTTGACAGTTTGATCCGAGTTATACGAAATAATTTGAACAATCCTACGTTAATTTATGCAAATGACGATGGACACAGCTCCTCCGCCCTCACCCCTCTCCCTCGCTCACCCCACAAAGTATTTTTCAAAATTGTTTTGTGGGCGGAGACAGGCTGAAACAGTGTGGTTAGTTACCCTTTAAAACAATTAACAATCTCAACTGCTTTACCCTCGATAGTTACTGGGGAATGGTTGACATTACTCTTCCTGAAATCTATTACAATCTCTTTGGTTTTGTCTACATTCAGGGTCAAGTTATTATCCTTACACCACAGGGCCAGCTCCCTTACCTCCTCCCTATAGGCATCCTCCCTATAGAGAAGCAGGTATGTTATTGCATATAGAGGTTTTAGCAAGTTTTTCAAAGCATTTCATTATCACAGAAGTCAGGGCGACTGGCCTATAATCGTTCAGGCATGTTACTGGTGATTTTCTGGGTACCGGTATAATAAAGGTTCTTTTAAAACATGACGGAACCCCGCAAGATATCAATGACTGATTAAAATATCAGTAAAAACGGTACATAGTTGAACAGGATTTTAAGACCCGTGATGGAATTCCATCAGGACCTGGAGCCTTTCGAGCTTTGACAGATCTAAAAACCTTCTCAACGTCATTCTCTATCACCTGCATGGTGATATCACAGATGGGTTGATCAGAGAGAGTCTCAAAGCATTCGTAAAAGCGATTCAAATCATCAGCTGGTGAAGCACTGTTTGTGTTAAAAACACTAGGTCTGGATTAGTAGTCTGTGATTTCCAGTATCCCTTTCCACATACGCCTCGGGTCAAAATCCCTGTAGTTGTGCTCCAGTTTGTCCCTGTCTTGTCTTTTGGCTATCTTGATAGCCCTGAAAAGTTTGTACCGGGCTTTCTTATAGTGCTTCATGTCTGCCAGTTTATAAGCAATGTCTCTCTCCTTTAGCTGTAGCCTTACAGAATTATTAATCCAAGGTTTTTGGTAAAGGGTGGAGCGAATGGTGCAAGTGGGGATGCAAGTTTCTACACAGAAGCATACGTAATCCATTATTGATTGACTGTAATCATCCAGACTTGAATCAGTCTTAAAAACTGACCAGTCAGTTGATTCTGAACAGCCCTGGAGTGTCAGTACATTATCCTCATTCCAACAACATACCGTCCTCACCGTGGGCTTGGTGCTTTTTATTTTCTGCTTGTAAATGGGTAACGGAAGCACTGAAGAATGGCCAGACTTCCCAAAGTGACGCGGCAATATCGACCTGTAACCTCCTTTAATAGTGGTGTAGCAATGATTAAGAGTCTTATCTCTTCTAGTTAGACAGCTTACATGCTGGATTATATTTCAGCATCACCACCTTAAAATGACCGTGGATAAAATCGCCTGCCACTATGAAAATGGCCTCAGGGTAAGCATTCTCGTGTCTGCTAATCACACTGTAAAATTTGTCCAAGGCTGCTGTTTGGCTGGCCCGTGGTGGAATATAGACGGCAGATAACAGAGCAGAGGGAAATTCTCTCGGTCGCCAAAAAGGTTGACACTTGATTGTTAGATGTTCTAACACTGACGAACAGTCTTTTTGTCATGGTTTCTGGCAGCCTCCGGTTGTTTCTGCGGTCGTTTTTTCTTTTTTTCTATTTTGTTTCTTTCGCCCTTTTTACACAGGCTTTCTTTTGTTTTTCTCTGACCTCCAGTTATACGCATCTTGTGTGAGAGCGTGAGGTTCTTTTGTTGTTTGATTACTCGCTATTGCCGAGTTTGCCCTCTTTTGGGGTTGTTTTTGTGTTGGCTAATGCCGGGAGGTTTTCATTCCCATTGTTTTCATTTATATTCCCTCCTACTGTGGAGCTGTCCGCTTGGTGGTGTATTTATTACGATATACACTTTTAGATCCCTTGGTTGTTGCACTTGGTTCTCCGAACCTTACACTCCCCCCTTTACAGAATATCGAAGCCATTATGGAAGGGCCAGCTACACCACGGGTTTCTAATAAAGTACCGGCCAGTCAGGGCGCTACAGGGGTTACCCCCGAGGAGGCTATTCTCACCTTGCAAACATAACAACACCAGCTGATGGAGTAACTCCAACATCAGGGAGAATGCCTTCACAAATTAACGGAGAGTCTCCACAGACTCTCTGTTGCTGTCAATCCACCCCCAGTTGCACAAGCACCGACACCTCCCGTTCCCTTGCCACATTCACTTAAAGATCCCAAGCACCAATTACCACCCGCTACAGTGGGTAGCCGGGGAAGTGTCGGCCGTTTTTGACCCAGTGTTTGTTTTTTTTTCAAGCACAGCCTTCCCGGTTTTCAACACCAGAATCCCGGGTGGCGTTCATTTTATCCCTACTAAGGCTGCCTTTACACTACCTGGTAAAAGTGACCCAATTCCGATTTTTTGCGGAATGTGGCACAGATCGGATATGTATTATGAACGTGTAAACAGGAAAAAAGCACATGGAATCGGATATTCTCAGATCCGTTTCAGGCCTCAATCATATGTGGAAATAAATCTGATATGAATCGGATATCTGCCAATGCGACTGCCATCTAAACGGACAGATCGGATATTCCCTGTCATTGTGATTCGCACGTCATTGAAAATGCGACGATCTTGTACTTTTTTGCATTTTAATGACGTATAACGTTACTTTCACGTGCACAACTACTCTCCGGTGGAAAAAAAAACGGCGCAAGTGAAATTATATATATACATATTTTGCGGACCTCTAAAGATGCTTCGGAAAGCAATTGCTTGAATTATTATTTCGGTCTCGTTTGCGTCCATTGCGAGAAAGTGCCGGCTGGTTGTTTAGGCTACTTTCGTTTTTTCGTTTCGGTAACCAAACCCTCTTGTACGCATGCGGGTTGTTTCAAGTGTTAAGCAAGTGTAAACACAGGTATCGGATATGGGTCACTTTCAAAAGTAGATGTAAACAGGCGGTCAAAAAAATCGGATATAGGCTAAAAATCGGAACTGGGCATCAAGACCTGCAGTGTAAATGCGGCCTAAATGACCAGGCGCTCGCTTAGGCTGATAATCTAATTCGGGCCAACACACCTATCATTCGTGATCCAGTCCAACTGATGAAAGAAATGCAGTTGGTCTTTGATCATGATGTATCCGGTGAAGAGGCAGCCACGAAACTGACTAGTTTGGCACTGATACGGTGGCGGCGTTTTCTATCGCGTTTCGAGCACTGGCAGGGGAGACAGGATGGGCTGACGGCCCGCTTAGGTCCTTATTTTTGAAAGCAATATCGAATCCTATTAAGGACGCCCTAGCCGTGCTTGATCCACCCGCTACGTT
This sequence comes from Synaphobranchus kaupii, assembly GCA_029718625.1. Taxonomy (NCBI): domain Eukaryota; kingdom Metazoa; phylum Chordata; class Actinopteri; order Anguilliformes; family Synaphobranchidae; genus Synaphobranchus; species Synaphobranchus kaupii. Next base: position 41,305,302 of record CM056378.1, read on the forward strand.
CAGTGCTCTGGTTACTACGGCTATACGCTTAGACAACCGCATCAGGGAGCGTGAGCGAGAGCATAGAGTCCGCCCGGTTCGTCAAACTTCCGCATTGTCGGTAGGCACTCCCTCTGCTTTTCCTAATTACTTCTCTGCTGATCAGGTGGAGCCCATGCAGGTGGATGGGCTGTCCCTCCACAAGTCTAAGGGGGCTAAACTGCGGGAACAATGGTGTCGCTACTGTAAGCGCAAAGGGCATTTAAAGGATCAGTGTCCCAAGGGAAACGAGGGGTCTCACTAGGGAAACCGAGATCCCCAGTGAGACAAAATAGTACTCTTTCTCTGACCCTTTTGCCTGTCCAGCTGCTTTGGAATGGGCGCTCGGTTGGTGTTGACGCCTTTATTGATTCAGGAGCAGTGGAGTGTTTCATTGACACTAAATTGGCTAGGGAATTAGAGATTCCCACACATTGACTCAATAGTTCCGTCAGGTTACTGCTTTCGATAGCCGTCCCTTGGGTTCCGGGATCATTGAAGAAATAACTGCTCCTTTAATGATGCACATTTCTCTCCAGGGTCACTTGGAGTGAATAAAATTTTTTTAAGTTGATTTCCCGTCGTATCCACTCGTTCTGGGACATTCATGGCTGGGTTTGCATGACCCTCATGTTAGTTGGGGCAGAGACAGGGATCCTATTCGCCAGTGGGGTTCCCAGTGTCAATCCCACTGTCAAACTGTTATTTACCCTTCGTCGGGCTGCGTACCTGACGGCTCTGATAGTGAGTGGGAGGAGGCGGAGTTTCGCTCTGATAAAGATACTCCCTCCGCCCTCGATGGGAGTGGAGAGGCGAGTCTGTCCTGGGATCCCTTTGCTGAGGGGGGTTCTCTAGAGGAGGATAGCCTTTCTTTTTCTGATTTCGAGTGGGAGATGTCATCTGACGTTCCTTCCGAGACCCCGGAAGTGGTAGGGGCGCTCGAATTTTGCCTGCCCGCTAATGTACCATCGGAATATTCTGACCTCGCTGAGGTTTTTAGTAAACAACACGCCACTACGTTACCTCCTCATAGGCCGTATGGCTGCGCGATTGAGTTGTACCCTGGCACGGTTCCTCCCATGGGTCCTCTGTATTCCCTGTCGGGGAAAAGCACTGCTATGAGGGAGTACATTGAGGAGTCTTTAGCTAACGGTTTCATCAGACCTTCCACTTCACCGGCTGGTGCTGGTTTTTCTTTTGTTAAAAAAACAGGGTCTGAGGCCCTAGATTATCGGGGTCTCAATGACATCACCGTTAAGAACAGATATCCTCTTCCACTCATGAACTCCGCATTTGAGCGCTTACAGGGGGCGTCTGTCTTTTCTAAACTGGACCTTCGCAACGCCTACAATCTTGTGCGCATGCGTGAGGGCAATGAGTGGAAGACTGCTTTTAACATGCACCATGGACACTATGAGTACCGGGTGATGCCGTTCGGCCTCACTAGCGCCCCCTCTGTCTTTCAGGCGCTAGTGAATGATGTTCTTCGAGAGATGTTGGAGAAATTTATTTTTGTATATCTGGATGATATTTAAATTTTCTGTCCTGATCTCTCCTTTTTTGTTAAGGCAGAGAAATGCGCGTTCCACACGAATTCCCTCTCCTTCCTAGGTTTCATTGTAGCGGACGGGAAAGTCCTAATGGACCCAGAGAAAGTCTCAGCGGTAAAAAACTGGCCTACCCCAGCATCATTAAAGCAGGTACAACGCTTCCTAGGCTTCGCTAATTTTTACCGGCAGTTTATCCGCAATTTTAGCACTGTGGCCGCTCTTATCACAGCTCTCACTAAGAAAACATCACCTCCTCGGTTCCAATGGAACTCTAGGGCTGAGGCAGCTTTCGCTGAGCTAAAAAAGAGATTTTGCTCCAAACCCATCCTGATAACACCCAATCCCTCCCTTCCCTTTGTGGTGGAAGTGGATGCATTGGAGCTGGGAGTAGGAGCCATTTTGTCTCAACATGTCAGTGACCGGGAGCTGTTGGCAGTCAAATTGGCGTTGGAAGAGTGGCGTCATTGGCTGGAAGGAGCCGAACATCCTTTCACGGTCTGGACAGACTATAGAAATTTGGAATACATCCAACAAGACTCGCAATTCCCGGCAAGCCCGATGGGCTTTGTTCTTCGCCCGGTTTCGGTTTATTCTTACCTGCCGACCTGGGTCGAAGAATATTAAACCAGATGCGTTATCACACATTTATGACCGTTCCGATAAGGAACCACGCCCTGAGCCCATCGTGCCAGTTTCACAGATTGTGGCTCCAGTTATGTGGGAGATCGAGGTGGTTGTGCAGGAGGCGTTGCGCTCTGACCATGTGATGGTCCACCCCACTGTCTGTTTTTTCCGTCCCGATTGAGGTCTCCCATTCTCCAGTGGGGTCACGCTTCGCAATTGGCAGCTCATCCTGGTGTCCACCGGACGAAGGAATTCATTTCTCGTCGCTTTTGGTGGCCCAAGTTAGAGAGCGATGTGCAGGAATTTGTCACTGCATGTACGGTGTGTGCCTGCAGCAAGGGTTCGCGGCTCCAACCCTCGGGCCTCTTACGCCCTCTACCTGTGCCCAGTCGTCCCTGGAGTCACATTGCTCTGGACTTCGTTACTGGCTTGCCGGCGTCCCAGGGTAACACTGTTATCTGTGCCCTTTACACTTTTGAAATAAAATGTAACTTTCGGTATCCTCATCGCCATCGTCCACGTTCCCATGCCACTCTCATACACTTCATCAAACCGTCTGGGAAAGGCAGATTTTTTTCGTATTCACGTACATATATTCATACAAGAGCGTTCACGTTATTTTGTGGTTAGCATAAATCCACGCCAGTGAATTGCCTTATATGGAGGTTGTCACTTCCATTTAAAGGTCCATACGAAGTCAAAATGGCCCAGAAAAAGAGAAAAAAAAAGTATTCCAACACTGAATTCAAAGTTTTATTAGCAGATGTTCAATCAAGGAAATAAAATAGTTTAGTAACCCTATTGTCCATGCCGGTGACCCGGTGCCATAAAGTAAATAATTAAGTAGCCTACATGGTAAAGTAAAAAGACATGGCAGGATAATAGCATGCATGAAAAGGCACAATATCCCATCACACGAGCTGTTGAAAGTTCAAGCCTATCTGCATCGGATGAGTGCATTGCCTCCATCTGCCAAGCACTAGGCTGCGGTCTTTCTCGCATCCTGGAAATAAAGAAAATAATTAATTTGTTAATTTTGTCATTTGGTTGGTGTTCTGTACATGCGAGAGGTGGTTTGAAATCCCCGATTCCCTAGTTATTGAAAGAGGTAGTTATGAATCTATATTCTGACACAGTAAACAGCAATTTGACGTACAGTACCAGTCAAAAGTTTGGACACACCTACTCATAGAAGGTTTTTTTCCGTTATTTTTACTGTTTTCCACATTTTGGAATAGTAAAGACATCAAAACTATGAGATAACACAAATTAAATTATGCAAAAACCAAAAAAGGGTTAAACAAATTTTAAAAAGTCTTATATTTTAGATTCTTCAAAGTAGCCACCCTTTGCCTTGATAACGGCTTTGCACATTCTTGCCATTCTCTCAAACAACTTCTGTGGTAAACAGGTATTCCACAGGTAAAAATGTGATGCCATCATGACTGTATAAAAGGATATCAAAAGACTCCTGATATCTTATTTCCAGGTACTCTTAGAAGCGATACTATAACCTCTGCATTTGAATGGATCTCTATGGGAATTGGGGGGTGGGACTAGATTTAGCTTTAAATTACACTGGAACAGTGTGGAACACATGGTTGGCTAAATGGCTCTAAGTCATCAAGGGTCTGACGTATCAAACAAGCCTTAAACCATCACTCTGCTGCCAGATATGCAGTAGATATGGATGGATCACTTGAAGGGTTGTTTCTCCTGACAAATTTTCCTATTGAACTCTATGGAAAAATAAGTCAGGAGAAGAAACCACCCCCCAATTCCCATAGAGATCCATTCAAATGCAGAGAGGTTATAGTATCGCTTCTAAGAGTACCTGGAAATAAGATATCAGGAGTCTTTTGATATCCTTTTATACAGTCATGATGTTTTTTGTTGATTTGTTTAACCCTTTTTTGGTTTTTGCATAATTTAATTTGTGTTATCTCATAGTTTTGATGTCTTTACTATTACAAAATGTGGAAAACAGTAAAAATGACAGAAAAAAACCTTCTATGAGTAGGTGTGTCCAAACTTTTGCCTGGTACTGTAGCTACACAGTCTCTCACCGCAGCATTCTGCAGTGCCAACTGGAGCTGTTGTGGGTCCCACCCGTCTATGGTCCCACCAGGCAACTGGGCCAGGATGTTGAGATACATTTTCAGAGCTGCACAGATGTGACAGCCCTTTCTATGCATATTTTGCAAACGTATCTTTGGATGGGGCCTTGAGGCTACGTTTGTGCAGTACAGTTACGGGACCAATAACATTGGGCAGGTTGGCAATTTCATAAAAACTCGAAAATGACTAACCAGCCATACATCACTCTCAGCCAACAAATAGCTTTTACGCGATCGTAAAGATGTGCTCGGTTCTCTCCTAAGCAGTCAAGTCCTCCAACATCACAAGGTCAGCCATTGCAACGCAGGCTATACAGCCCTGTAAGTCATTTAATCACAAATTTCGTTCAATGGTTAATTAGCATATTTAACATCATATAACGTTTAAATTTAATCAATTCAGAAAAATAGTAGCCTACTGGGAGCATTCATTACGTTATGAGTCTAATTAAACAAGTTAATAGCCTACAATTGATTAATAGGCATCATCTAATGTGTTTGCTTTTTACAATCGTAATTTATTAGCTACGTTTGCATGATTTATTTCAGAGGCTACACTTTGTTCAAATTGATATTCAGAAGCTACATTTAGTGGCATTTGGAATTTATGTATGAGGTACGCGTGGTCCTGAGCAGGTGTAAAGTTTGTTCATACATACAAGCAAATCTCAGATACGAAAACGTTGATGAATGCCAAAATACGGGCAAAATTGCTAATACGAACGATGTACGTACAAATTTGTTCTGCTCACGTTTCATGAATAAGGCCCATTGAGAGTATAGTGCTAGAGCATTTGTTTTTTTTGCCATATCATTCTATTTCATATCTTTTTTGATTGCTCTCCCTCTGATTGGATGATGATTCTTGCTCTCCCTGAGTGGATGCATTTTTGTTTGGTTTGTAAGGATTTGGGCTTCATTTGGAGGGATTTTGCCTTGAGGCTGAGACTGTTTCTTCCGCCATCCGTCAAACTTTCCATAGTTTTCATGATCTCCCAGTGTTTTGGTTTTCTGTATTTTTGTTTTAGTTGCATTGCAACTCCTAGTGGTATCCTCTGTGGTAACCCTTCTTGCTTTTCTTTCTCATATTTGGTTTTGGTTGTTTTCCAAGGGGCCATTTCTTGTTAGTTCATTGCAATTCTTTGGTTCCTCCAAACAAAAACAAACAGTGTCTACTTCTCAACATCAAGAAGGTAATGCATTGTAATTTTACATATGCCTGACTATTTTTGATCATTAACTACTGTTCAACAACATTATAAGGAATTAGTGATGTGATGCCACTTCAGATAAGTAATGATATCTCAGCAACTGCTCAAAAAGCCCAATCCAAATTTTCTGGAGGTGTTGACAGGATTATAACCTAATTTTGATTAACACTTTAGCCATTTTAAAATATAGGTTTTTCTCGCAGAACAATTTTTAAGAATATAATCAATCCTACCTTTTTTACCTTTAAAGGGGAATTCCACCCAAAAACAACATTAACCTAATTAAGTTTTTCTTTGTGGCTGGCCAAAAAAAAATCTGTACTGAGTTATTTGAATATAAAGTTGAAAATTCGGTAGGTGTATGTCAAAATGGCGTATACCTCTACCACTTGCTCTTTTTGAAAGACTACAGTGTTTTCAAGTGGGCGTGTAAATTACATAGCAAGTAGGCGGAGCCAGCGAGGGAAGAATCTCACTGTTCTGAATAGGGATGGTTCTGTGGTAGGGACACATCATAGATCAAGCTAGCAATCATTGCTATTTTATTTTTATGTCAGAAAATTACATTGATAGGCTACATTATTTCCTAAAGATGTTTTGGAAAACTAAACCAAACAGGAGTGCTGTCCGTTACAGAGTGGAGCTTATGGAACTCAATAACTAACAAAAGTATTTGAATTTGAATTTAGTATATTTGAATTATATGCGTGTGACTTTTCATAAACTTGAATTTTTTTGTGCTGTATTTCATAAATTTGCATTTAAACAAAGATTGAAATTCAGATTTTCAAAATTCAGATCCATAAATACAAATCTCTCTTATTCAAATTTCTGAAATTCAGATTTTCAAAATTCAGATCCATAAATACAAATCTCTCTGATTCAAATTTCTGAAATTCAGATTTTCAAAATTCAGATCCATAAATACAAATCTCTTGGATTCAAATTTCTGAAATTCAGATTTTCAAAATTCAGATCCATAAATACAAATCTCTGATTCACATTTCTGAAATTCAGGTTTTAAAAATTCAGATCCATAAATACAAATCTCTCGGATTCACATTTCTGAAATTCAGATTTTCAAAATTCAGATCCATAAATACAAATCTCTGATTCACATTTCTGAAATTCAGATTTTCAAAATTCAGATCCATAAATACAAATCTCTCTGATTCAAATTTCTGAAATTCAGATTTTAAAAATTCAGATCCATAAATACAAATCTCTTGGATTCAAATTTCTGAAATTCAGATTTTAAAAATTCAGATCCATAAATACAAATCTCTGATTCACATTTCTGAAATTCAGGTTTTAAAAATTCAGATCCATAAATACAAATCTCTCAGATTCAGATTTTAAAAATTCAGATCCATAAATACAAATCTCTGATTCACATTTCTGAAATTCAGATTTTAAAAATTCAGATCCATAAATACAAATCTCTGATTCACATTTCTGAAATTCAGGTTTTAAAAATTCAGATCCATAAATACAAATCTCTCGGATTCGCATTTCTGAAATTCAGATTTTAAAAATTCAGATCCATAAATACAAATCTCTGATTCACATTTCTGAAATTCAGGTTTTAAAAATTCAGATTGAAATTCAGATTTTATGTTAACTAGGCCAAAGGTGAAGCATCCGGGCTTCCCAAGAAACTTCCCAGCGTTCGGAACTGTCGAACTCGCATTTAGCCAATCACAGAGCTGCTAGACTTCAGCTAGCGGCGGCAAGTGCAGCAACGCTGTTATTCACGCCGTGGTGCAGATGATGAGCCGTAACGTTAACGAGGTAATTATATAGTTATATAGCCTACGTTAGTTATATACAGGGTTGATAAACACTCAAAGCGCTGTATTGCTACTAGTGTGATATATTTTGCGTTAGCTAATAGTGGTCGAATTTTAAAATGTTTTCCGCAGGCAGGTACATCCAATCTTGCCGTTCCTTTTCATTTATTTCAAAAAATATATTAATTTCACCGTAGCCTATGTAGCCTATGCAATATGTCACGTTTAGCCTAAACAAAAATGTCAGTAATATTATGCTTACCTGCAAAACTATAATGTTTTAGCCTATTTTTTCCATGAATAAACGTGGCTTTTGTTCGTCCTAAAGAATGGGTGGTGTTATGGATTAAAGCGCTTTATAATAAATGAAAAGGAACGGAAGATCGAATGTAGCTACCTGCCTGCGGAAAACATTTTACAGTTCGACCACTGTACCTAACCATTGACAGCAAGCTAACGTAAGCCTGGTGTAGGTAGAGAACATTAGCTAACGCAAAATAGTCACACAGCGCTTTGAGTGTTTATCAACCCTGTATATAACTAACGTACCTATATAACTATATACTTACCTGGTCCGTGTAACGTTTATCAATTTGATTTCCTGATGCATCTCAAATTGAAAAATTGACAATTGGATTCAATATTTCAATTTCCATTGTTTTATCCCTGAAATAAAAGGAAAATGAACCATTCAAACTTGTTTTTCTAATTTTTTGATTTACCGTTTGTCTTTTGAAAGTTGAAAATTGCATTATTGGCGTGGGTGGGTAAACCGGGGTAGTTTCTAATATCAACGATCAATGGATCCATGACCGTAGGGTAGCGATAACAAAGACTTCTTTCTTATTAGTCGCTGGCTTAGCCTTTTACCTTGACGTTCAGGGTGCAGGATAAGTGCCAAAAATAAGACTACTGAGAGGAGCATATCTTACTCGAAGCTGGCAAATGATCTAGCAGCTGATAAGCCAGTGGTGGTAAATGAGAAGCCCTCTATTGATTCGCCAAGGCTGGTAGCTCATGTGCCTGGCTTAGCAACCCACTGGATTTGCATTTTGCAACTGACCTGGCTGGTCACTGGCATTCCTAGGCTGGTCACTCGCGTACCTAGCATGGCAACCCACTGGATTGATGATTTATTTATGTTTTACAATTTCTGAATTAGGCTAATTTATCATCTCTCTTGCATTTGCAGTTTGAGTCTGCAGCTATCCACGAGGCAGCAGTCGTTCAATTCAAGCGAAGGACTTAGGAAATCATTAACCTCATTAACTTTGGCCCACCAGAAGCAATTTTCACATATTTTCTAGGCTACTTGTCTTATTTAGCCCAAGTGTCATATCTCAAAAACGATTTACTGCAGCACATCCATGTTTTAAACTTCGAATTGAAGAAGAGGCCTATAGCCTACCATCAGACATTTGCAGCAGAATAAATTTGTCACAATAAGCCTATATGTAGCCTAGGCATAAAAATACGTAGCCTATTGTGTGTAGGCTATAGGCTCTATAGCATTTGAATAGGCCTACGTTAAAAGGTAGGCTATGTTTTTACATCCACAGCAATGTAGGCTATTACAGCCACACGTGCGATAGGTGGTCACTGTGGAAATGTCAACTTCATTGGACATTGGCGAACTATAACCGAAAGTTTGTTTATAGCCTACAACTTTTCAATAATATCAGGTAGGCCTAGCCTATTATTGTTCCTATATGGGAAAATGATTTTTGATGTAGACTAGAAACGGTGGGTTTTATGCATTTTATTGTCTGTGGCTGTGCCAAGATGAAGGTTACAGAACTTTTGGGGTTTAACCGGTAATTTATAATTTCAGAGAAATATGAATAGGCCTACTGTAATTACGACGACTACCACTAGGGGGCCACCGTGGATAAGAGATCCACAACTGGCTTGTCAAAGTAAAATATTTAGCCTACCTACATGTCATTTTACCCCATTAAAAATAAAAACCATAGCTCCTAATTGATTAATTACAGTCCACTGGTTTTATTGCCACGTTAAAAATCTGTTTAAATATTTGAATGATGAAGCAAAACCGATCAAGCATTAAACTTTATGATATCTAGGTAGCCCAGTGGAATTCCTGCTTAGGCTATACCCAGCGATCTCGGTCGGAATCCAACATGGGGCAGAACTATTTAACTTTTGGACAGGAACAATCCTACTATTCAGTGCTGAGAATGTAGGCAGTAGCCTTTTAGACATTGTGTCATTGGATGAGCTTTGAGATTTATCCAATTCATCTACTGCTGTAGGCTAGCCTCGATACATTTGGGCTAAACACTGATGCTGTTAGTGTTGCTGTTGACTGACATCTGCACAATTACTCGCATAGCCTATGGTTTATTTACTATGATTGCATTTGCCATTTTTAGACAAATGTTTTGTGAGTTGGTTGGTGTTTGTTTTTTATTGTGTTTGTACGTGAGTGACCAGCCTAGGAAGGCCAGTGACCAGCCAAGTCAGTTGCAAATCCAGTGGGTTGCTAAGCCAGGCACATGAGTTACCTTGGCGAATCAATTTGAGATAGCCTATATGCATCAGGTAATCAAATTGAAAAACGTTACACGGAACCAGGTAAGTATATAGTTATATACGTTAGTTAGCTATATACAGGGTTGATAAACACTCAAAACGCTGTATTCTTCTAGTGTGACTATTTTGCGTTAGCTAATGTTCTCTACCTACGCCAGCCTTATTATGTTTGCTTGCTGTCAATGGTTAGCTACAGTGGTCGAATTGTAAAATGTTTTCCGCAGGCAGGTAGCTACATCCGATCTTTAGCTAACGCAAAATATATCACACTAGTAGCAATACAGCACTTTGAGTGTTTATCAACCCTGTATATAACTAACGTAGGCTATATAACTATATAATTACCTCGTTAACGTTACGGCTCGTCATCTGCACCACGGCGTGAATAACAACGTTGCTGCACTTGCCGCCGCTAGCTGAAGTCTAGCAGCTCTGTGATTGGCTAAATGCGAGTTTGACAGTTCCGAACGCTTCTACTTTTCCTGGGAAGCCCGGATGCTTCACCTTTGCCTAGTTAACATAAAATCTGAATTTCAATCAGAATTTTAGAACTTTGAATTAGAGATTTGTATTTATGGATCTGAATTTTTTAAATCTGAATTTCAATCTTTGTTTAAATGCAAATTTATGAAATACAGCACACAAAAAAATTCAAGTTTATGAAAAGTCACACGTATATAATTGAAATATACTAAATTCAAATTCAAATACTTTTGTCAGTTATTGAGCTCCATAGGAGCTCCTCCGCTATTCCCCAATTCCCCAATGTAGCGTACATCTTCCTCTGCCTTATTGAATCACCCAGTAAGGAACCATGTCAAATAACGTTACATTATGATCCATGACCATTAAGTAGACAAACATTAGCTGGCTGACCATAATTGAACGGTTTCGCTCTGAGCATTCGATTACAGAAGCAATGTATTTTTTCTGGGCTAGTGCGTTAGCTGTTGTTAGCAACAGGGTTCTTGGCATGAAACAAATTGGTTTTAAAATGTTTACCATGGAGAAGGCTATAGTAGCTAACCTTGCATTCGTTAATGGAAGGAGGTCGGATATTGGGGTGATAAATGCGTCGTTTCCATGTTTTTACCAACATCAATGCGTTCGAGTTGCACTGGGAAGGTTTGGGCTTTGCTAGCAAACATAGCTAAAATGGCTAACAAGTAGCCAACAACAATGACGTTTTAACTTTTAATTGTATATGTTTAATATTCTGTATCGGCATGTTGGTCGATACAAAAGCATTTCATACTGAAAACGGGAGGTAGGGGTTGATTTTCCAACATGGACCCGGGGTGCATAGCCTAGCTAAGTGTTACAGACTTCTGGCTGGCTGGCTAATGTTTAATGTTTGAAGGGCCGTAGTTTCCCCGTTTTTCTGGAGACTGAGCTAATGATGGTGGTATTTTCTCAGTATAACTGTTACATTAGTGGCTAACTTATGTGGCCTCTCTCGTCTCTAACTTACAAACGCTGCAGTGCAGACAGGCACTACACAAGCAGTAAAATACCCAGGCCCTTGGCCTCTGCTTCTGTAATGTTATTCAGTGTGACTGGCATTGTCTGACTCCACCCATAAACTGTAAGCGCTCTTAGCCATTGTAGTTCACAGTAAAGCAGGTACCTGGTACATGCGCAGTAGTTTGGAGCTATATCTCTGCTCTCACTACAGGTAAAAAGTTGGCTGAGAGCTCATTTTAATCAGGAGAGCTACTTTTCTACAAACCAAACATCATTTTTGGGTGGAATTCCCTTATATATATATATATATATATATATATAGCCCAGAGAGATGCGAATATGTCATAGTCTACATTATGTACGATAAGATTACAATAAAATAATATTCCCCTGTCAGGAAAATGCTGGCAAATGTTCTAGCTTCATGGCAAATCGGTGCATCAAATATAAAACATAACAGAGCCACCTATGAACGCTTACACTACAGTATGTGAATTGCACTCAAAATGCAAAAATAACAGTATCAAACATATGGCACAAGACAGTGGTGGAGTGGAAACTAATGTACATTGAAATATTACAAGCAGTAATACTTGCATATCAAGGAGGAAATCTTGGATGCTTTTTATAAGGTTGTGAGTAATCTGCATGAATTTTCTGGTGTGTAAAGTGTTAAGATATTTGACCTGGGTGTTAACATTACTCCCTCGTATAAAGTGTAGCACAGCTCTGCTGATGGCCATGTTACTCTGTCTCCTTTTCCCAGCTGTTCATCTTCACTGATGGGGAAGTGTGGAACACAAAGGAGGTTCTAGACCTGGTGAAGAGGAACGCTTTCTGTCACAGGTGCGGAAGTTACACCTGCACTTAGATGCCAGCTCAAATACATCTGTAATAGGTTAAAATCCAGCATTATTCCCTATTTAACCCTACTTAACAAGATTTACGTGATTGTAAAAAGATTGCCGCTGTTTGGTCCTGTCCTATCACAGTGTTTCTAGCTACACCACAGGGACCACCTGACCGTGGTGTCATTTCCTCTCAGATGTTTCTCGTTCGGGATAGGAGAGGGAGCCAGCACCGCTCTGATCAAGGGGATGGCCAAGGAGGGATCTGGCCACGCCCAGTTCATCACTGGAACTGACAGACTACAGCCGAAAGTGAGACAAAGAGAGGAGTGGGTGAATGGAAGGATAGAGAGAAAGACAGGTTGGGTAGAGCAAATGAGAGTGAGAGAGAGATGTGTAAGAGGAAAATATATGAGTGGGGGAAGAAATACATTATGGGTATGGGCTCAAATAGACACAAATCAAATCACAGATATTCTATCAACCAGATATTCAGCTCTGGCATTCCTTCTGTCCATTTAGGAATGCCAAATTAAGGAGGTTCTGGTTTGTAACAGGACTTCTGTTAATGATGCTCAAACTTCAACAGTTCCCCTTCATGATTATCCATAGCAAGAGCATGGATCAGACTATCAATATATAGCATATCTGTGACAAACTGGGAGGGTAGGCAACCCTAGGAATTACTTTACCGCATTAAAGATGCTGCAATCCTTATGTTTCCCACCCTTTCTTTCTCTCACTCTCCCTTCTCTCTTTCCCTCGCTCTCCCTTCTCTCTTTCCTTCACTCCCCCTCCTCTGTTTCCCTCACTCTTCCCATCCTCTGTCTTTCTGTCGCTCTCTCCCTCCTCTCTGTCTTTCCCTCATTCTCTCCCCTCTCTTTCACAGGTAATGCAGTCTCTTCGCTTTGCTCTTCAGCCAGCAGTGAAGGATATCTCAGTGAAGTGGAATGTTCCGAAGGGGGTGTCTGTCACCCTGCTGTCTCCCCCCATTAATGTGCTGTTCCAGGGTCAGAGGTCACTGCTGTACGCTCAGCTCACAGGGCAGGTGAGGGCAGTGGCTCCTTAGCCAGCATGGACTCAGATAATAAGATTACACTGGGAGATTTGTGTGTACACTTGGTTATAGAGTGTCTTTTGGTGCTTACACCTGAAATAGTGTCCGGTCTTTGTGATCAAGGTGAGCAAAGTATGTTGGGAGACAGATATCTTTAGTCACACCCATTTGTCAAAGGAAGGGTGATCCATGCAGGTAGATACAGGTACTTCATTCTTCAATTATCATGTTGCCAACCTGATTCATAACCATGGAGTGTGTCCTTGTTGTTTTTCCTGAATAGGTTTCCGGCCAAGAAAATACACAGTGCAATGTCAATTATAATTTCTACTACTGTGTACTGCTGAATGTTTCCATCGAATGCCCTATACTGCACCTGTGTGTTTCTCATGTGTGTCTCAGCTTGTCTCTCTGTGGTCTCTGAGTCTCACTCCCTCTATATGTATGTGTTGTAGTTGTTTAGTATGCTGCCTTCCCATGATCCCTGGTGCACTGTTTTAGTCAGGGTTTTTAGAAGGTGCTTCCCCAGAGGTAGAACAAGTTCAAACCGCAGCTCTGTGCATGTGCGCACAAACGTCTTGGAAGGGGAGGAGGACGCTGGGTCAGAGACAGTCTATAACATGTACAATGTTAAATCCACCAAGTCAGAGCCAGTAGTCACTGTTGAATTAAATAAAGAAAATGGAAGTGGATACTGGGGCTGCTTTTTCAGTAATGAGTGAGAAAACGTACCACAAACTCAAACCCAAAAGCACGTCCACCTGTTTCCAAGTCCACTGTCCAACTGCGTACCTATACAGGACAGAGCACTGATGTAATGGACACCGCTGGCATGAATGTGCAATACAAAGAACAGTCAAACAGACTTTGTTAGTAGTGGGCGGTGATGGGCCCACTTTAATGGGACGCTGCTTGTACCACATTAAACTAGACTGGAGCAGCATTTGTCGCATGGGATCAAACCCAGCAAAAGAAGCCCTGAATAAGTATCCAGAAGTGTTCCAGGAGGACACTGAAAGGCATGAAAGCAGAGGCATATGTGGATGCAGAGGCAAAGCGAGAAGTGTACCATATGTACTCAGAGAAAAAGTGAGCACAGAACTGGACCGTTTGGAAGCAGAAGGCATCATTGAGCAGGTGGAGTTTTCTAGGTGGGCGGCGCCTATTGTACCTGTGGTCAAGGCTGACAGCTCTGTCCGTCTTTGTGGAGAGTATAAACTGATGGTGAACCAGGTCTCCAAATTAAACGTCTATACGATTCCGAGGACTTATTTGCCACATTAACAGGGGGCCAGTTCTTTACAATGCTTGATATGAGTCAGGCGTACCAACAACTGTTGTTGGACGACAAATCGAGTACGTAACGGTTAACACACACAAGGGCCTGTACCGTTACAACCATCTTGACTTTGGGGTGTCCTCAGCCCCTGGGATTTTTCAGAGAACAATGGAAAACATCCTCCAAGGTACACAAGTCCTTGTTTATTTGGATGACGACCTCATCACAAGACAGAGTGACACTGAACATGTGAGGAATCTGGAGGTCTTACGACGGCTGTCTGCTGCTAGTTTGAGGCTGAAACAAGAAAAATGTGTCACAATGGCTCCTGAGGTTGAGTACTAAGGGCACAGAATCCATGCTGATGGTCTGCATCCTTCCACAGGCAAAGTTCAGGCAATTGCAGATGCCCTCAGTGGCGTCTTGTGGTGCTGGGGCATCTGCAATCTGCGCCTGACTCATATCATTCTTGGGGATGATAAATTATTGTCACAAGCTTCTGCCCAATGCTACAACAGTATTAGCCCCATTACATCACCTGCTGCATAAAAGCTGTGGTGATGGAATGCGGAACAAGAGGCTGCTTTCAAGGCAGTTACTACAGTCCTCCAACTTGCTTGTTCATTTTTACTCTCGTAAGCCCCTGGTTGTGGCTTGCGACGCCTCTCTTTATAGCAACGGGGCTGTATTGTTACATGTCATGGAGGATGGCACAGAGAGACCAAATACCTTTGCATCATGAAGCCTGGCCCCTGCAGAGAGGAACTATTCGCCATTGGAGAAGGAAGCCCTGGCCATTATCTTTGTTGTTAAAAAATTTCACTACTAAATTTACAGCCACCACATCACAATCTGCACAGACCACAAACCACTTCTGAGCCTGTTCAATGAAGACAAAGCGGTACCACCCATCTCATCAGGATGTATTCAGAGATGGGCCCTCACTTTAGCATCTTACGAATATACCATTCGCTTCTAGGAAGGGAGCCAGCATGCTAATGCCGATGCCATGAGTCGTTTGCCAGTGAGCACCAGAGTAGGCCATGTTCCGCTCCCTGGTGAACTGATTCTCCTACTGGAGAACCTCGCCACATTCCCAGTGAAGGCCCATGAAATTTGAACCTGGATGAGGTCACTGTCCTGTTTGAGGTATTGACGTTTGTTCACTGTGGCTGGCCTGCGCCAGTTACAGTGGAGGACTTGAAGTCATACATGGACTCTGCTATTGAGGAAACCATCAGCAAGTGTGGCATGTCACACTTACCTGCTGCAGCACCATTGCAACCCTGGAATTAGCCAGAGGCACCCTGGTCACGTCTGCATGCAGATTTTTCTGGTCCCTTTATGGGAAAAATGTTTCTGATCATTATTAATGCCCACTCAAAATGGATCGAAGCACGTGTGATGGGCACCTCCACCACACAGGCAACAGTGGACCACTTGCATCAGACATTTGATAGGTCACTGATAATGCCACAACCTTCACAAGTGAGGACTTTCAGAAGTTGGCAAGGCTGAATGGGTTTCAGCATGTGACGGTCTCTCCCTTCCACCCAGCGTCCAATGGGCTTGCAGAGAGGGCCGTGCAGACAGTGAAAGAGTGGTTGAAGAGGATGTATCGAGGCACGCTTGAGACTAAGCTGTCTCGATTCCTGTTTAAATACAGGATTACACCTCAAACAACCACTGGGGTGTCACCAGCTGAGCTACTAATGGGCAGGAAGCTCAAGTCACACTTGGTATTACTTCATCCAGGGCAGAAGGATCACGACTTACATGCCAAGGCCAGGCTCTTCCATAATGGGGATGCAGTGTATGCTTTCAATTTTGTAAGTGGGGGAAAAGTGGTTGAAAAGACTGGTCCTGTATCCTTCAGGGTTAAGCTCAATGATGGTTGTATAATCCGGTGGCACCAGGATCACCTGCAGACCTGTGCCAATCCCGATGAAGCTCTACCAGTAGAGCAACAGATACCAGAGAATACCCCCAAGGCCACACCAGCTGATTCCCCACAAGGTGGCAGAAAGGACACCACAGAAGACATGGACGTTCAGGAACCTGGAGACATTGAACAGGAAAAGGCAAAGATACCAAGCGTGCCTGACGCCCCTGCGTTGGTCTGATCAGAAACTAAAAACACCTCAAAGACTGAACGTGTGAAAACCAGTGTACCCGGCTGGCATTTAAAAAGGAGTAATGGTAAATTGTTTTAAAGTGTCTAACACGATGTTCCAGTGAAAGAAATCTAAACTGCCATTTTGTTTTATATATTTGTTGTTCTTGGGAAATTATTGTTCTGCCAACCTGAGGGGGAGGAATGTTGTAGTTGTTTAGTACGCCGCCTTTCCATGATCCCTAGTGCACTGTTTTAGTCAGGGTCTTTTGAAAGGTGCTTCTTGTTAGCATGTACAGCACAACATGCCTAGAGTAATTAAAAGTGATTCCAACCCATGTTCTGTTGTTTCTTCCTGAGTGACGATGCTATAGCATGTTTCTCATGTGTGTCTCAGCATGTCTCTCTATGGTTTCTGAGTCTCACTCCCTCTCCTGCTCTGTCAGTTTGCAGAGACCACAGACGGTTCTCTCAGTGTGCAGTACCGTCTCGGGGAGCAGTCTGTACAGAACCAACTCAGCTTCAGTGTTAAGCCTGGAGAGGACACTGGGTAACGCACATGCATACACGCACATTCTCATGCATACACACGCACATTCTCACACACACACACACACACACACACACACACAGTTGAAGTCGGATGTTTACATACACTTAGGTTGAAGTCATTAAAACTCATTTTTAACCACTCCACAGATTTCATGTTAGCAAACTATAGTGTTGGCAAGTCAGTGGCAACTTGTGCATGACACAAGTAATTTTTCCAACAATTGTTTACAGATTATTTCACTTTTAATTCACTATATCACAATTCCAGTGGGTCAGAAGTTTACATACACTAAGTTGACTGTGCCTTTAAATGGTTGGAAAATTCCAGAAAATGATGTCATGGCTTTAGAAACTTCTGATAGGTTAATTGACATTATTTGAGTCAATTGGAGGTGTACCTGTGGATGTATTTTAAGGCCTACCTTCAAACTCAGTGCCTCTTTGCTTGACATCATGGGAAAATCAAAAGAAATCAGCCAAGACCTCAGAAAGAAAATTGTGGACCTCCACAAGTCTGGTTCATCCTTGGGAGCAATTTCCAAACGCCTGAAGATACCACGTTTGTCTGTACAAACAATAAGTATGAACACCATGGGACCACGCAGCCATCATACCGCTCAGGAAAGAGATGTGTTCTGTCTCCTAGAGATGAACGTGCTTTGGTGCGAAAAGTGCAAATCAATCCCAGAACAACAGCAAAGGACCTTGTGAAGATGCTGGACGGGACAGGTACAAAAGTATATCCACAGTAAAACGAGTCCTATATCGACATAATCTGAAAAGCTGCTCAGCAAGGAAGAAGCCACTACAAAGCTGCCATAAAAAAGCCAGACTGCAGTTTGCAACTGCACATGGAGACAAAGATCTTACTTTTTGGTGAAATGTCCTTTGGTCTGATGGAACAAAAATTTAACTGTTTGGCCATAATGACCATTGTTATGTTTGGAGGAAAAAGGGTGAGGCTTGCAAGCCGAAGAACACCATCCCAACCGTGAAGCACGGGGGTGGCAGCATCATGTTGTGGGGGTGTTTCGCTGCAGGAGGGACTGGTGCACTTCATAAAATAGACGGCATCATGAGGAAGGAAAATTATGTGGATATATTGAAGCAACATCTCAAGACATCAGCCAGGAAATTAAAGCTTGGTTGCAAATGGCTCTTCCAAATGGACAATGACCCAAAGCATACTTCCAAAGTTGTGGCAAAATGGCTTAAGGACAACAAAGTCAAGGTATTGGAGTGGCCATCACAAAGTCCTGACCTCAATCCAATCAAAAATCTGTGGGCAGAACTGAAAAAGCGTGTGCGAGCAAGGAGGCCTACAAACCTGACTCAGTTACACCAGTTCTGTCAGGAGGAATGGGCCAAAATTCCAGCAACTTATTGTGAGAAGCTTGTGGAAGGCTACCCAAAACATTTGACCCAAGTTAAACAATTTAAAGGCAATGCTACCAAATGCTAACAGAGTGTATGTAAACTTCTGACCCCTGGGAATGTGATGAAAGAAATAAAAGCTGAAAAAGTCATTCTCTCTACTATTATTCTGACATTTCACATTCTTAAAATAAAGTTGTGATCCTAACTGACCTAAGACAGGGAATGATTACTAGAATTAAATGTCAGGAATTGTGAAAAACTGAGTTTAAATGGATTTGGCTAAGGTGTATGTAAACTTTCGACTTCAACTGTACATACACACATAAAATATATACAGAAACCATCACAGATATAAGGGACACACAAAGATAAACCATTGTCTGTATCTTTTAATTTACTTTCCTCTGCATAAAAGCTTGATTTAAATTTATCTGGATCTGAAATGAGTAAAATGGAAAATGATGATGATGAGTACAATATGGATGTCACATTCAGGCAGTTTGTAAATGGCACTTCCTCAAATCTTTTCACAGGCTGACCATCCACAGGCTGGGGGCTCGAACCCTCATCCGCACCCCTGGAGACGGAACTGAGAACAGCACAGCAGGATGAGCAGGAGGGGCAGAGCAAAGAGGAGGCAGAATGTTTGAGGAAGCGAGTGATTGAGCTGAGTGTCCAATCAGGAGTCAGCAGTGTCCTCACTGCGTTCATCGCAGTGCATGCTGGGAGCGCACAGTCCGTGCAAGGGTCACTGGTGCGCTGGCATGTGCCCACACCTAGAGGTGTGTGTGTGTGTGTGTGTGTGTGTGTGTGTGTGTGTGTGCGTGTGTGGTGTGTGCGCGTGCGTGCGTGCGTGCGTGCGTGCGTTGCGTGCGTGCGTGCTTGTGCATATGTGTGTGTGTGTCTGTCTGTTCAGCCAGAGAAATCATTAAAATCATGCTACCATGTTTTTCTCTTACTGCAGCTGGGATGATGAAGATGATGGGGACATATGCTCCAATGTGTGCTTTGATGGCGCGTGCCCCTCCTATGGGTTGAGTTTAAATGTTTTGCTTCACCAAGGGTTCTGTGTGTGTGTGTCTGTGTCTGTTCAGCCATCGGAATCATTAAAACCATGTTTACCAAGTTTTTCTCTTTCTACAGTTATCGGGTGTTCCGCTTCACCAGTGCATTGTAAGTTTAAATGTTTTGCTTCATCAAAGGGTCCTGTGTGTGTGTGTGTGTGTGTGTGTGTGTGTGTGTGTGTGTGTGTGTGTGTGTGTGTGTGTGTGTGTGTGTGTGTGTGTGTGTGTGTGTGTGTGTGTGTGTGTGTGTGTGTGTGTGTGTGTGTGCGTGCGTGCGCTTGTGCATATGTGTGTGTGTGTCTGTCTGTTCAGCCAGAGAAATCATTAAAATCATGCTACCATGTTTTTCTCTTACTGCAGCTGGGATGATGAAGATGATGGGGACATATGCTCCAATGTGTGCTTTGATGGCGCGTGCCCCTCCTATGGGTTGAGTTTAAATGTTTTGCTTCACCAAGGGTTCTGTGTGTGTGTGTCTGTGTCTGTTCAGCCATCGGAATCATTAAAACCATGTTTACCAAGTTTTTCTCTTTCTACAGCTATGGAGTGTTCCGCTTCACCAGTGCGTTGTAAGTTTAAATGTTTTGCTTCATCAAAGGGTCCTGTGTGTGTGTGTGTGTGTGTGTGTGTGTCTGTCTGTCTAGTCAGCAAACGGAATCATTAAAACCATGTTTACCATGTTTTTCTCTTTCTGCAGTAATGGCGTCTCTTCCTCGAAGCATGTCTGGTAAATTCAGTTCCCTTCAACAAATGCGTCAAACATGCGAGTTTAAACTTCACTAAATGGTTGTATGAAAAAACATTGTACTTCACTGAGGCCTGTTATGAATAGTTTCTAAAATGCCCCCCCTACTAATAAGTGTAACACTTTCAAAAAGGTTGGAGTTTAGTGAGGACCAGGGGCAGAGGAGGGGTGTCATGATAGCCCCCCCCCCCCCTCTGCTGGAAAAGAATGTGACAAATAAAGTGCTTTTGAATGTGCAGGAGATAATAGTAATAACGTGTTAAAAGACATTAACCACTGCTGTCAATAGCCCTGCTATATATAGTTGAAGTCGAAAGTTTACATACACCTTAGCCAAATCCATTTAAACTCAGTTATTCACAATGTTTGACATTTAATCCTAGTAATCATTCCCTGTCTTAGGTCAGTTAGGATCACAACTTTATTTTAAGAATGTGAAATGTCACAATAATAGTAGAGAGAATGACTTTTTCAGCTTTTATTTCTTTCATCACATTCCCAGTGGGTCAGCAATTTACATACACTCTGTTAGTATTTGGTAGCATTGCCTTTAAATTGTTTAACTTGGGTCAAACGTTTTGGGTAGTCTTCCACAAGCTTCTCACAATAAGTTGCTGGAATTTTGGCCCATTCCTCCTGACAGAACTGGTGTAACTGAGTCAGGTTTGTAGGCCTCCTTGCTCACACACGCTTTTTCAGTTCTGCCCACAAATTTTTGATTGGATTGAGGTCAGGACTTTGTGATGGCCACTCTATCCTTAAGCCATTTTGCCACAACTTTGGAATTATGCTTTGGGTCATTGTCCATTTGGAAGAGCCATTTTCGACCAAGCTTTAACTTCCTGGCTGATGTCTTGAGATGATGCTTCAATATATCCACATAATTTTCCTTCCTCATGAATTTCTTTTATGAAGTGCACCAGTCCCTCCTGCAGCAAAGCACCGCCACAACATGATGCTGCCACGCCCGTGCTTCACGGTTGGGATGGTGTTCTTCGGCTTGCAAGCCTCACCCTTTTTCCTCCAAACATAACGATGGTCATTATGGCCAAACAGTTAAATTTTTGTTTCATCAGACCAGAGGAGATTTCTCCAAAAAGTAAGAATTTTTGTCCCCATGTGCAGTTGCAAACTGTACTCTGGCTTTTTTATGGCGGTTTTGGAGTAGTGGCTCCTTCCTTGCTGAGCAGCCTTTCAGGTTATGTCGTATTGGACTCGTTTTACTGTGGATATGGATACTTTTGTACCTGTTCCCTCCAGCATCTTCACAAGGTCCTTTGCTGTTGTTCTGGGATTGATTTGCACTTTTCGCACCAAAGCACATTCATCTCTAGGGCCGCATTTACACTGCAGGTCTTGATGCCCAGTTCCGATTTTTAGCCTATATCCGATTTTTTTGACCGCCTGTTTACATCTACTTTTGAGAGTGACCCATATCCGATACCTGTGTTTACACTTGCTTAACACTTGAAACAACCCGCATGCGTACAAGAGGGTTTGGTTACCGAATCGAAAAAACGAAAGTAAACAACCAGCCGGCACTTTCTCGCAATGGACGCAAACGAGACCGAAATAATAATTCAAGCAATTGCTTTCTGAAGCATCTTTAGAGGTCCGCAAAATATTGGTCAGATTTTAAGGGAGTATTTATAGAATTCAGCCGGAAAGTAGTTGTGCACGTGAAAGTAACGTTATACGTCATTAAAATGCAAAAAAGTACAAGATCGTCGCATTTTCAATGACGTGCGAATCACAATGACAGGGAATATCCGATCTGTCCGTTTAGATGGCAGTCGCATTGGCAGATATCCGATTCATATCAGATTTATTTCCACATATGATTGAGGCCTGAAACGGATCTGAGAATATCCGATTCCATGTGCTTTTTTCCTGTTCACACGTTCATAATACATATCCGATCTGTGCCACATGTGAGCAAAAAATCGGAATTGGGTCACTTTGACCAGGTAGTGTAAAGGCAGCCTAAGAGACATGATGGCTGCGTGGTCCCATGGTCTTTATACTTGCATACTATTGTTTGTACAGACGAACGTGGTACCTTCAGGCGTTTGGCAATTGCTCCCAAGGATGAACCAGACTTGTGGAGGTCCGCAATTTTCTTTCTGAGGTCTTGGCTGATTTCTTTAGATTTTTACATGATGTCAAGCAAAGAGGCACTGAGTTTGAAGGTAGGCCTTAAAATACATCCACAGGTACACCTCCAATTGACTCAAATAATGTCAATTAGAAGTTTCTAAAGCCATGACATCATTTTCTGAAATTTTCCAAGCTATTTAAAGGCACAGTCAACTTAGTGTATGTAAATTTATGACTCACTGGAATTGTGATATAGTGAATTAAAAGTGAAATAATCTGTAAACAATTGTTGGAAAAATTACTTGTGTCATGCACAAGTTGCCACTGACTTGCCAACACTATAGTTTGCTAACATGAAATCTGTGGAGTGGTTAAAAATTACATTTAATGACTTCAACCTAAGTGTATGTAAACTTCTGACTTCACCTGTAAATATCAGCTATAAATAGCTGGCAGTGGGTATTTAGTGTAGTACAGGTGACTAAATATAATATATTGTATATTATATATGCAAATGTGATCTATACATTTTGCATTAGCCCACTGGGTGGCTGCTTTAGACAGGCTTCACTTTATTCATAAATACATAGATCAATGAATATTTCTGATTAAGCATTAAGCATCTCTTCTCTTCCTAACAATAGAATAGAATAGAATATCTTTTATTTTCCCGCTAGGGAACTTCAGTTGTAGCCCCAGCAACAACAAAAAAGACATAGACAGTGGGGCAGACTCACAATACACAAACATATCAAACAAAGACATTCAATATAATCATTGCATTAATCAAACTAATTAAGTGAATTAAAGTGGAATGCAGCCATGATTAAAAATAGCCCCCGCTGTCCCGAGATGTCCAGTGTGATTAAGCAGTCCAACACACAAACTCCGCCTCCACGACTTTCCTCCATACACGCAGTGTTGCGGTCTCTGTCCACTGTCGAAACGGAGCACCGAACTTAAATACTGAACTGAATAGTCAAGGTAAAAATCATCAATAAACACTTCACTCTGTTACGCGTAGACATGTATAATTGTATTCTTGACATAATAAATTACTGATTTACCAACCTTTTCTGCATTTAAAGGTACAGTGTGGTAATTTATTAATAATCAATGTTTGTATGGAATGACAACTGATTTTTTTTTTCTCTTTAGCAGATTGTGATGGGGACTTTGATGGTATGTGTCTTGCTTTTCCATGGTGCTACTTTATTTAATTTTATGTTGTGATTTTGTGTTACAGAGGCAGTGTGTTATGTTGTGTGATTTTGTGTGACAGAGGACAGTGTGTTATGTTGTGTGGTTTTGTGTGTTACAGGAGGCAGTGTGTTTTGTTGTGAGATTTTGTGTGTTACAGAGGATAGTTTGTAATGCAGTGACGTAACGTCGGCTGTGAAATACGCCTTCGGTAACCCTACCTTTATACGGATATTACTCTTAAACTGTTTCCACTTATAGTTCTTAATTATCAGTCAAGCAATTCATTAACTGAATAACAGAATATAGTATTTGTCTTCACGTCAGAAAATGGGTAACACTTAAATATATGTAGCGACGGCCGGTGTGTTGGAAAAAGTGGGGTGTACAGGATTACTTTTTTCCGTTTATTTAGCTTGAGTAGCCTAACAATCAAACAATTAATTTGCTGAATAATCAAGACCAATTTGTAGCCTATAATGATTTAGAAATGATAATGACAGAGACAACTTGAGATTGGGCTATAATCTGAATGCGTTAAAGAATGTAATTCATTTTAAGACGACACTCAAATTAGTCAAAGCGATTTACACATTAGAATGACAACTGATTTATTTATTTTTTTCTTTAGCAGATTGTTATGGAGACTTTGAGGGTATGTGTCTTGCTTTTCCATGGTGCTACTTTATTTAATTTACTTTTTACCATTACATGTGTTAAATTAAATTACTGATGTTTAAATGTACAGTTTTTAGTATTCATCGTAATTTATTAATAATCATTGTTTGGAATATGGAATTATAATTGATTTTTTTTTTTTTCAGATGCTGAATTGTCTCTGGGTATGTGTCTTGCTGGTCCGTGGTTTAGCGTATCTAGGATGATGTTGTGTTACCCGGTGTTGGGTGTGGTACAGTAGTATGAAAATATGGCACTCCACTGTCTTGGTGCCTTACACCTTTATGGTTGGTTTTGGGATTGCGTTTGGCCTCCATGTTCCTGTGACCTGTGCCTGTGGTCAGTTGGTCAGCGCCACCCGTCTTTTAATTATTTAATTTCTTCTTTTTTTTAAATTAAAAGATTAAATTAGTGATTACTGGATCATTCAGTTAAGGCACCATGCTGTGGCGCATGGATGAGCCTTACAGCCTCGGACCATGACAATGCCATCTGGGGCTATTAGCTCCATGCCTGTCTTTGTCAGTGTGCAAGAACATACCTGTAATGTCAGTGAGCATTAATCTCTGCACACTCCATCTCTGTTATACAGAGGGAGTGTTGAATCCCCCCCAGCCACCAAAGGATCTTCTGCTCCAGTTGATCTCCCTGCAGAAAGCCACTGGATCCTGGGATCTGGTGCCAGAACTGGCCCAGGTGTTTGGAAAGACTGAGGAGGAGGTGGCAAAACAAACACCCCCACAGGTGGGCATTCTCACTCACTGGCAGAGGCCTGACTGACACAAGGCCTGTCATGGTCAAATTTACCCATCTACCCTGCATCCATCTCTGTCTCTCTCCCACTTTCTGTGAGCAGGTAGACAGCGGTGTTTGGGCCTCAGCTCTAGCGCTGTACTTTTTCCTTTTTTAATTTTTTTTATTGTATTTATTTATTATTTTTTTATTTGTATTTTTTTTGTTAATATAAGATCAAAACTTTATTGTCTTTTTGTGTTCGTTTATATAGTTATTTATTTCTCAAAGTGATTGTACAGAGGAAGGAGTTTTTTGTTTAATAATGTACTTTTTAATGTACTTTATCTCAATCTCTCTCTCTGTTCTCTCTCTATTTACTGTATTGGTGGTTGTTTTAGGTTAATGATTTTTTTTTTCCTTTGGGTTTCTGGCAGTGGTTTCATATTTTCTTTGTGATTTTATTTTATATTTAATTTTATTTCCTTTTTTGGGTGTGTGAGAGTGGATAATTTTGTTTTGCTTGCAATATGTGAACATATAGGTCTTCTTTTCTTTTTTCATTCTGTGCAATTTTGCTTTAAAAAAGCCTCTCTCTCTCTCTCTCTCTCTCTCTCTCTGTGTGAGCAGGTAGACAGTGGTCTTTGGGCCACAGTTCTGGCTCTCTTGTGGCTTTATGGGTTCAGAGGGGAAGACGAGGATGAGTGGCAGTTTGTTGCCATGAAGGCTGTGTCCTGGATCCGAGCACAGAAGGGTGAGATTCACACTATGAGTGTTGTGTGTTTGGGGGGGGTTGTGTTGTGTGATTTTGTGTGTTACAGGAGGCAGTGTGTTATGTTGTGTGATTTTGTGTGTTACAGGAGGCAGTGTGTTATGTTGTGTGATTTTGTGTGTTACAGGAGGCAGTGTGTTATGTTGTGTGATTTTGTGTTACAGAGGACAGTGTGTTATGTTGTGATTTTGTGTTACAGAGGACAGTGTGTTATGTTGTGTGGTTTTGTGTGTTACAGGAGGCAGTGTGTTTTGTTGTGAGATTTTGTGTGTTACAGAGGATACTTTGTAATGCAGTGACGTAAAGTCGGCTGTGAAATACGCCTTCGGTAACCCTACCTTTATACGGATATTACTCTTAAACTGTTTCCACTTGTAGTTCTTAATTATCAGTCAAGCAATTCATTAACTGAATAACAGAATATAGTATTTGTCTTCACGTCAGAAAATGGGTAACACTTAAATATATATAGCGACGGCCGGTGTGTTGGAAAAAGTGGGGTGTACAGGATTACTTTTTTTCGTTTATTTAGCTTGAGTAGCCTAACAATCAAACAATTAATTTGCGGAATAATCAAGACCAATTTGTAGCCTATAATGATTTAGAAATGATAATGACAGAGACAACTTGAGATTGTTTAACAAGGATCAGGCAATAATCTGAATGCGTTAAAGAATGTAATTCATTTTAAGACGACACTCAAATTAGTCAAAGCGATTTACACATTAGAAAGCATAAATTTATAGAGTACAGCCTCTTAAGTGTCTCGAACTGTTGAGAGAAACGCATAATTCAGGCTAGAAAAACTAATTCACAAAAATCTACGAAACGTTGAACATTTAAACATGGAGCATTTAAAAGTCAGAATCTTTGCATGATAACACATCATCATAAATGTGGATATAGAAAAATGCAACACAAGTTTATGATGCACAGAACAATAATGCTTTCTCAAAATAACTTGGTAGCCTAATAATTTACTTATTGTTCTTGGTTATTAAGTGAATCAATTATTTAATTGACAATCAGACTAAGTAAACGGAAACAGATTGAGAGTGATCATCCATTAAAGGTAAGTTTACAGAAGGCCTAGTTCTACTCCCATGGTACGCCACTGGTGTAATGTTGTATTACAGAGGACAGT
Source organism: Synaphobranchus kaupii (assembly GCA_029718625.1). Classification (NCBI taxonomy): domain Eukaryota; kingdom Metazoa; phylum Chordata; class Actinopteri; order Anguilliformes; family Synaphobranchidae; genus Synaphobranchus; species Synaphobranchus kaupii. The sequence goes on from CM056378.1 coordinate 41,332,287, forward strand.
GTGTTATGTTGTGTGATTTTGTGTGTTAGAGGAGGAAGTGTGTTATGTTGTGTGTTTTTTTTGTGTGTTACAGAGTACAGTGTGTTATGGTGTGTGATTTGGTGTGTTACAGAATACAGTGTGTTATGTTGTGTGGTTTTGTGTTACAGTGGACAGTGTGTTATGTTGTGTGGTTTTGTGTGTTACAGGAGGCAGTGTGTCTCAGTGTGTCCAGGCTGGTAACACTCTGCTGGGTTGCCAGGTGCAGCAGGGGACTCTCGGGCTATGAGAGTGATACCCCTCCTACTTTTCATCCTCAGCCCCACCCCCCTCTCTATCCCCTTACAAGCCCCACCCCCTTGTGTCCATCCTCTCACACCATTCTATAGCTACCACGCCTTAGGAAGGGGAAATCCACTCCCTATGTTCTTCCATCTCCTTTCGTAGGTTTAGCCTGATAAATATAACAAGAACCGCAGTAAAGAAATAAATACGACTGGGCAACTGTTATGGCTGTCGTCACAGTCGTTAGATGTCTCGTCCATAACGTACCAGTGTTAACTGCTTTCATTTCCCGAAGAAGAAAGAGTGTGGAGCGACACAGAAAAGAAGCGTGGAGATCAGGCGACAAGTAGAGCTTGAAGGGCTAGTTGTGGCAGGCTAACAGTGAGGTGAAGCCGTTGGGTCTGTAATGTTGCGCTGTTGCTTCTACTTTCTAATAAACTGACTTTCAAAAAATGCAAACCTTATAAGGTCTTTGATTGCATGCTACATTGTTAGATTTTTTTGTGTCCAGCATTCCTGCTGTTGTAAATGAGAATCAGATCAAAAACGTCTACGACATATTTAAAAAAGCCAAGTTACTCACGCATAGCCTACATAGCGCTGTCTAAAAGTCCTTAATTCCAACTTGCAAAAACTAGGCCTGCCTTTAAAAGTCTTGATATCAAAATGTGGCCAAGTTACAACTAACAATATTGCCTATCGTAGCTCACACTAAATAAACTAGCTCTATTCCAAAGCAATGCAATCCAAACTTTCCTAAATTATTTAATGCAACTTGGCCCTATTGTGTTAACGTTCAATCCACATGCACAGATTTGAATGGCTTCAAGGAAAACCAGGCTCTGCGGCACATAGAAATTCTCCATCTATCTCTAATGGATACTTGTATATGGGCTGTGACAGTGTTCTTCGAAAGTCAACGGGGCTTCCAGTAATGATGGGAACGTGAGGCTTCTTAAAGACAGAAATGGGTGAAGCTGCTTTCCACTATCAATGACTCACTGATTTTTACCAATTTGATTGATTCAGCCAAGGCAATGATTTCTGGTTTTTGCAGCTCCACCAATTAATTTGTGAAACCTCTCCCTCTTCCATCACAAGCATCTTCATTGGATCCGCGATTCTGATGTTGGCGTTTCAACATCCACATTTCACAACTGTTGGCAACCTGTTGTAGTGGGTATTGGGAAGTAATGAATGTAAGACCTAAATATTATGTGTGATAAAAAATAGTTGTCATTCTTTCCTGTGACAGATCTCAAATGCCCAATGGGAGAGGGGGTGGGGGCTCGTGAAATGCGTCCATACTTTTTATCATACAACTTTTTTGATTAACTGGTGAGAATGCTGTACTTATTTAGATTGCAGTTCTGTCTATGTCTGATATTTTCAGGTCTGCGTATTTACTTGCTTCTTGTTCAGCAACCTTCAGTTGTGCCTTTTTTTTAGATTTCTATTTTATTAAGGTTTTACACCGCACTAAAATAATGCTGGTTTCTTTTTAATGTGAGCAGAAGGAGGCTGTCTTGCATTTGTTGGACAACCGCTTATCATTGTCTGCATTGATTTCAGTTCACGTTTTGAAAGTCAAACCATAATGCTCAGAGGTACATAGTGGACTTAGTCATTATTGTCAGGGGTGCGATGTGAAAATTTGGTTGCATGTCAAAATAATCAATGTGGGATGGGCAGGCTCTAAAAGTTTGCAGTTGCAAGATGAGGTTGCTCACATCCAGTTTCAACACTTTAAAAGATTGCAGCTTTGTTTCCTGGCGAGTGTTGGTTTGAATTTATCTAACCGTAGCTGGGGTAGTATATTCTCCGTCCCTGTGTGTGCCATCAAACAAGGATGAAAGCCACAGCCTACCTTCTGGTACTTCTCTCTCTTCCCTTCAGCACCTACTGTGGTAAGTCTAATGTAAACAATATCACACGAGAGGGAGTGCTGATATACAGTATAACAGCACAACCTCGAGTGTGATACTGCTTTTATACAATAGTTCTGCTTGCCTATAAACTATCGATGAGGTAATAATTGAGACAACAGATTATGATTTTGTCATTTATTTTGCTCCGCCAAAATGTATATTTGAGCATTCACGGAATGCCTCTTCAATAAAATTACTCTACCAAAACTAACTAGGCCTACAGCTAACTGTACTAACTGTTTTTGAACATTTCCTTGACTTCATTCCCTCCCACCTCAACCCGCACATTCGACACGAACAAACCTGATGAAGATACGCCAAAACGCGCCTCGTTTGTTCTATTTTACTCAATGTAGCCAATAAAACAATTTTTTGCATCTAAATGCCAAAATAAATGTCAAACATAGGCATATATTGACGTTCACAAATATCGTTTAGGGCAGTGAAATTGACAAACAACATTGGTATACATATGTTTTATATGTATACTAATAATTATGATGAAGATATAACATTGGAAAAGTATTCAGCATTCAGTATCTCCCCCTATATGGGACCAAGGGGCCAAGACTGGGCTTTTGTTTTGAAGCTCACTTCCTGATTGGGCTGGGAGTGGCAATTGTGCCGTTGCTCACTAGCGCCACTGCGATTGGCTCCAGTATAGGTCTTTCACCATGTAATTCAGTGGCAGCAATGTGGTCGAAATACTCAGTCAATAAATTTTTCCCACAAAAAAATGTCATTGCAATAGGTGCCTTTCCTTCATCTAATGCCTCTGCATGTGCTGATTTTTTTAAATATTGTGTCGTCTGGACAGGGTATTAATATTTGTTCAGGACCAATCAGAGGGACAGGTTGAGTCCTCTTCAGCTCCACGGAGCAGATGCAGTTTGTACAAACCAGCGGCGAAAAATGCATCCGGAGCTTCAATTCGGTTTTTACGAGGCCGTGGGAAGGCAATGGGTGACGTCACAGTGACTTTGTCCATATTTGTATACAGTCTATGTATGGGACCCAAACCTAATCCTAACCCTTTTCCTTTGTGAACGTCGCTGATGATATGATTTCACGTTATATCCTCATCATAATTGTTAGTATACATTGTCAGTTGTACTTCTAGTATATAAAACATGTGTATACCAATGTTGTTTGTCAATTTCATTGCCCAAAACTATATTTCCTACTTTTTTGGAACGTGTTGCAGGCATCAAATTCGGAATTAGCGTATATATTTATAAAAATCAATAAAGTTGATAAGGTAAAACATTAAATATCTTTTCTTTGTACTGTTTTCAATTAAATATATGTAAAAGAGAATTTACAAATCACTGCTTTCTGCTTTTATGTGCATTTTACATACTGTCCCAACTTTTTTGGAATTGGGGTTTGTATATATATATATGCAGTGTCCTCCACAATTATTGGCACCCCTGGTAAAGATGAGTAAAAAGGGTTATAAAAAATTAACCGTTTGGTGAATTCAGTGTTAATTTTGGCAGTGTTCTGAATTTTTTGTTTTAGTCATGTGAGAAAAGTGCAAGTGAGTTTTAATCACATTTAGTCAACTTTATCTTTCATAGTTTTTTGTCAACTAAAATAAACTAAAACTATCTGGACATTTCATCTCCTTTTAGTCATCAATAGCTATGGACATAGGGTCTCGTTTTAGTCCACAAAAATTCTGTGGACATTTTAGTCTAGTTTTAGTCAACAACAAATGGACATGTTGTTCTACTTTTACTCAACAAAAACTCTGCATTTTAGTGTCGTTTTCCACAACAATTTGAACATTTTAGTCTAAAAAAACTAAACATTTTTGTTGACAAAAACTCAAGTCTAATTTTTCGTCAGATGTAAAAGCAGGCTGTTAAAATTGGACACAAAATGGTAGAAGGTTGTAGGTAAGTTCTATGATCAGGTACACTATTTTTCAGTGAAGGGGATACCACTCATTTTAATAATTCAAATGTGTTACTTATATCACCATGGACAGCTGAAGTGTTTGCTACTTTCTCCATACAGAAAATAGTTAGCCTTGTCCCCTGTGCCCACCAAATGGTAAATATTATATTACATTACATTATATTTTATGTTCTCCTATAATATTTGTCCACACATTTAACCCAAATTAACATTATTCCTACACTTTACACTGCTTACACTAAATTAAGGTAATTTGGATGTAAATGTTCAAAGGTTTAGCTCCCATTGAGAAAGTTCACACCATTACAGACTAAGGGATAGGGCTAACTATTTTCTCTTGTTTTCCGTCTTGAGGGATAATGTAATACATATACAGAAATATTTATTCAACTCTCCAACACTATATTTTTGATTTTATAGATTTCATGATATCCCTCTTTAAGTTGTAGGCTAATGCTAAGTGGCTGCCTGATGCAGCACCTGTTTAATTATTAATAAGTTGAGACATGTAACATTATTTCTTTGGCATATTTGTATTGATTTATTGAATCCACCAAAAATGTCACATCAGAATAAAAAAAAAATAAATAAATAAAAACCTAAAACATAAATCAATGAATCAATCAATGGCCTTGCAATGCCAACCACACCCAGTGCTCACACAAGTAAATTCCCCAATTACCAGTTACATTCATTACCATTACTTCAGTGATTCCGTTTAAGAAAAGCACTTCTTTCCAGGGTGAGTCTTGTCCTGTTTTGGTGGCCACAGCTAAGGCCAGCTGTGGCACTAAAAACCCGCTCTGCAAAGGCCTGGGATGCAGGCATCGCTAACAGGTCCAGGGTAAGAGGTTTTAGATGTGGATAAATAGTTGAACTCTGCTTATATCCTACAGGAGTTCTCAAAGTTTTGTTTTGTTTTTAAAGTAGTAAATTAATTTATAATTTCAGAGAAATATGAATAGGCTACTATAATTGGGACGTGAACTACTAGCTACCACTAGGGGACGACCGTGGATAGGGTAAGCATAATTGACAAGGAGTAATAATGAACGCAAACCCATAGTTTTCTTTTTCCAGGACATGACATTCTGCAGACATATAGCCCAGCTATAATTACAAAATGAGCTGGAATTCTTAGAGCAAGTTGCAAGTATTCCACGTGGCTTTTTACATGTTTAGATTCCTACGCTTTTCTTACCAACTCATAGTCTACGGCTAAACGTCCCATTTCACAACAGTAGGTCTATAGCCTACATAGCTACAGTATTTGCTGATGTGTCCTGATGGAGATATTGTATTTATCAGAGGTGTAAAATCCAGGGGTCAGAAAGACCTGCCATGTTTTTCTTCCACACATGAACTCAGACAGTGGATTTCACTAATTAGTTCTACTTCCTGGCTGAAGAATTATGGTAATTAGCAAATCCAGGTGATTGGAACCAAACAATAAAACAAAATATGCCAAACCATTAAGTTAATTTATTGACTTATATAATGTAGGCCTACTAGGCCTACTCACATTCTCAGTTTGTGCAGAAAAATAACTATTTTTTATTTAGGTTTTATTTTTTATTATTTTGCTTGTTGTAAGGCCTAAATGCGGCCTAAATTTCTGCATAACACAGGTTACTTTATAAATCACATGCACACTGCAAAAATTCGTGCAACAGTATTTTGGGGGTAAACACTCTGTCTGCCTAGGATAGAAAAATGTGCCTTGTTGTTCGCCCAAACTTCTTGTGGCAACAAATAGTCAAAATGTTTTGACATTTTAAGTGAAACATCCCAGCTAACAAAATGACATCCTGTGCACATCCTCTAAATACAGGGCAAGCAGAAACGTAGTCAAATCCAGGCAGGGGTCAAAGTCCAAGCAACCAGGGCAATGCGGAGAAGGCAGGGCGAAGTCCCAGACCAGGCAGAGGTCAGAACCGGGAGATCAATCAGAGGGGGCTGGAGAACAGGAGGGTGAAGGGCTGGAGCGGGGCTTGGATGGAGATGGGTAGGCAGGCAGGAGGACTGGAGCAGGGCTGGACGGAGCGCCGCTGCATTGCCTTGATATATTAGTTAACAGCCTACAAATATATACTCACCGCTACCTAGCATCATAAGCTAACGCTTATTTTCTACAGGCAATATTAACTAGACAGGACTTTAGCTCCCAATACATTTATCAAGGCAATGCAGCGTTGCAGAAGCAGTTCGTGGAAATTAAGTTTTAAGTTAAATTTTGTTCGGTAATACTAATTTGAGCATCTCGGGGCAATGCAAAAAGACCGTCTGTGCATTTTTTGTTTTATTTTTTCCTCATGATACATCGTTGAGCTCACTGAAAGTCAGCTATTCTCCCATAGTAATACATTGAACAGCTGAGACCAACCAACCTAGTGATGTCATGACCGCAGTTGCTCCAAAATGGAAAAAAAGCTAATTGTAACTTATTTTTCCAGGAAATACAGGTTGGTTTAAAAAAAGGTAAAAAGCTACCAAACCAGAGCCACTTTACTTCATGTCCCCTTTGACGTCAAAAGGAAGTTTTCAGGACATTCTTAATACAGTCATAGGACCGTAAAATGACATCCTGTGGACGTCCTCTAAATGGAACACGACATTATCAGGATGTTGAAAATTTACGTTCTCCATGCGTTATTTTGTAGGGTTCCATTGTTGTCCCAGGGACATCTTTCTTAACGTCAAACCGACGTTTTTAGGATGTTCTTAATACTGTCATAGGACCATAAAATGACGTCCTGTGGACGTCCTCTAAATGGAAGACAACGTTATCAGGACGTTAAAAATGAACGTTCTCCAGGCGTTATTTTGTAATGTTCACGATTGTCCCGGGGGCGTTTTTCTTAACGTCAAACCGACATTTTTAGGATGTTCTTAATACTGTCATAGGACCATAAAATGACTTCCTCTAAATGGAAGACAACGTTATCAGGACGTTGAAAATGAACGTTCTCCAGACGTAATTTTGTAATGTTCCACTATTGTCCCGGGGGCTTTTTTTTATGTCAAAACGACGTTTTCAGGACGTTCTTAATACAGTCATAGGACCATAATATTATGTCTTGTGGACATCCTCTAAATAGAATACAACGTTATCAGGACGTTGAAAATGAAAGTTCTCCAGGCGTTATTTTGTAGGGTCCACTATTGTCCTGGGGACGTTTTTCTTAACTTCAAAACAACGTTTTTAGGATGTTCTTAATACTGTCATAGGACCATAAAATGACGTCCTGTGGACGTCCTCTAAATGGAACACCACGTTATCAGGACATTAAAAAGGAACCTTCTCCAGACGTTATTTTGTAGGGTTCCATTGTTGTCCCAGGGACATTTTTCTTAATGCCAAAATTACGTTTTAAGGACTTTCTTAATACAGTCATTAGACCATAAAATTACGTCCTGTGGACGTCCTCTATATGGAACACCATGTTATCAGGATGTTAAAAAGGAACGTTCTCCAGACATTATTTTGTAGGGTTCCATTGTTGTCCCAGGGACATTTTTCTTAATGCCAAAATTACGTTTTAAGAACTTTCTTAATACAGTCATTAGACCATAAAATGACGTCATGTGGATGTCCTCTAAATGGACCACAACGTTATCAGGACGTTGAAAATGAACATTCTCCAGGCGTTATTTTGTAGTGTTCCACTATTGTCCCAGGGGCATTTTCCTTAACGTCAAAACAACCTTTTCAGGATGTTCTTAATCCAGTCAAAAGACCATAAAATGACGTCATGGGGATGTCCTCTAAATGGACCACAACGTTATCAGGACGTTGAAAATGAACGTTCTCCAGGCGTTATTTTGTAATGTTCCACGATTGTCCCGGGGGCGTTTTTCTTAATGTCAAACCGACATTTTTAGGATGTTCTTAATACTGTCATAGGACCATAAAATGACGTCCTGTGGACGTCCTCTAAATGGAAGACAACGTTATCAGGACAATAAAAATGAACGTTCTCTAGACGTTTTTTTGTAGGGTTCCATTGTTGTTCCCAGGGACATTTTTCTTAATGCCAAAATGACGTTTTCGGGACTTTCTTAATACAGTCATTAGACCATAAAATGACATCATGTGGATGTCCTCTAAATGGACCACAGGGTTATCAGGACGTTGAAAATGAACGTTCTCCAGACGTTATTTTGTAGTGTTCCACTATTGTCCCGGGGGAATTTTTTTTAACGTCAAAACGACGTTTTCAGGACGTTCTTAATACAGTCATAAGACCATAAAATTACGTCTTGTGGAAATCCTCTAAATAGAATACAACGTTATCAGGACGTTAAAAATGAACGTTATCTAGACGTTATTTTGTAGGGTTCCATTGTTGTCCCAGGGACATTTTTCTTAATGCCAAAATTACGTTTTAAGGACTTTCTTAATACAGTCATTAGACCATGAAATGACATCATGTGGATGTCCTCTAAATGGACCACAGGGTTATCAGGACGTTGAAAATGAACGTTCTCCAGACGTTATTTTGTAATGTTCCACTATTGTCCCGGGGGCTTTTTTTTAATGTCAAAACGACGTTTTCAGGATGTTCTTAATACAGTCATAGGACCATAATATTATGTCTTGTGGACATCCTCTAAATAGAATACAACGTTATCAGGACGTTGAAAATTAAGGTTCTCCAGGCGTTATTTTGTAGGGTCCACTATTGTCCTGGGGACGTTTTTCTTAACGTCAAAACAATGTTTTTAGGATGTTCTTAATACAGTCATAGGACCATAAAATGACGTCCTGTGGACGTCCTCTAAATGGAACACCACGTTATCAGGACGTTAAAAAGGAACGTTCTCCAGACGTTATTTTGTAGGGTTCCATTGTTGTCCCAGGGACATTTTTCTTAATGCCAAAATTACGTTTTAAGGACTTTCTTAATACAGGCATTAGACCATAAAATGACGTCATGTGGATGTCCTCTAAATGGACCACAGGGTTATCAGGACGTTGAAAATGAACGTTCTCCAGACGTTATTTTGTAATGTTCCACTATTGTCCCGTGGGCTTTTTTTTAATGTCAAAACGACGTTTTCAGGATGTTCTTAATACAGTCATAGGACCATAATATTATGTCTTGTGGACATCCTCTAAATAGAATACAACGTTATCAGGACGTTGAAAATTAAGGTTCTCCAGGCGTTATTTTGTAGGGTCCACTATTGTCCTGGGGACGTTTTTCTTAACGTCAAAACAACATTTTTAGGATGTTCTTAATACAGTCATAGGACCATAAAATGACGTCATGTGGACGTCCTCTAAATGGACCACAGGGTTATCAGGACGTTAAAAATGAACGTTCTCTAGACGTTATTTTGTAGGGTTCCATTGTTGTCCCAGGGACATTTTTCTTAACGTCAAAACGACGTTTTCAGGACGTTCTTAATACAGTCATAAGACCACAAAATTACGTCTTGTGGAAATCCTCTAAATGAAATACAACGTTATGAGGACGTTAAAAATGAACGTTCTCTAAAACCAGGCTCTGCGGCACATAGAAATTCTCCATCTATCTCTAATGGATACTTGTATATGGGCTGTGACAGTGTTCTTCGAAAGTCAACGGGGCTTCCAGTAATGATGGGAACGTGAGGCTTCTTAAAGACAGAAATGGGTGAAGCTGCTTTCCACTATCAATGACTCACTGATTTTTACCAATTTGATTGATTCAGCCAAGGCAATGATTTCTGGTTTTTTGTAGCTCCACCAATTAATTTGTGAAACCTCTCCCTCTTCCATCACAAGCATCTTCATTGGATCCGCGATTCTGATGTTGGCGTTTCAACATCCACATTTCACAACTGTTGGCAACCTGTTGTAGTGGGTATTGGGAAGTAATGAATGTAAGACCTAAATATTATGTGTGATAAAAAATAGTTGTCATTCTTTCCTGTGACAGATCTCAAATGCCCAATGGGAGAGGGGGTGGGGGCTCGTGAAATGCGTCCATACTTTTTATCATACAACTTTTTTGATTAACTGGTGAGAATGCTGTACTTATTTAGATTGCAGTTCTGTCTATGTCTGATATTTTCAGGTCTGCGTATTTACTTGCTTCTTGTTCAGCAACCTTCAGTTGTCCCTTTTTTTTAGATTTGATACTGCTTTTATACAATAGTTCTGCTTGCTTATAAACTATCGATGAGGTAATAATTGAGACAACAGATTATGATTTTGTCATTTATTTTGCTCCGCCAAAATGTATATTTGAGCATTCACGGAATGCCTCTTCAATAAAATTACTCTACCAGAACTAACTAGGCTTACAGCTAACTGTACTAACTGTTTTTGAACATTTCCTTGACTTCATTCCCTCCCACCTCAACCCGCACATTCGACATGAACAAACCTGATGAAGATACGCCAAAACGCGCCTCGTTTGTTCTATTTTACTCAATGTAGCCAATAAAACATTTGTTTGCATCTAAATGCCAAAATAAATGTCAAACATAGGCATATATTGACGTTCACAAATATCATTTAGGGCAGTGAAATTGACAAACAACATTGGTATACATATGTTTTATATGTATACTAATAATTATGATGAAGATATAACATTGGAAAAGTATTCAGCATTCAGTATCTCCCCCTATATGGGACCAAGGGGCCAAGACTGGGCTTTTGTTTTGAAGCTCACTTCCTGATTGGGCTGGGAGTGGCAATTGTGCCGTTGCTCACTAGCGCCACTGCGATTGGCTCCTGTATAGGTCTTTCACCATGTAATTCAATGGCAGCAATGTGGTCAAAATACTCAGTCAATACATTTTTCACACAAAAAAATGTCATTGCAATAGGTGCGTTTCCTTCATCTAATGCCTCTGCATGTGCTGATTTTTTTAAATATTGTGTCGTCTGGACAGGGTATTAATATTTGTTCAGGACCAATCAGAGGGACAGGTTGAGTCCTCTTCAGCTCCACGGAGCAGATGCAGTTTGTACAAACCAGCAGCGAAAAATGCATCCGGAGCTTCAATTCGGTTTTTACGAGGCCGTGGGAAGGCAATGGGTGACGTCACAGTGACTTTGTCCATATTTGTATACAGTCTATGTATGGGACCCAAACCTAATCCTAACCCTTTTCCTTTGTGAACGTCGCTGATGATATGATTTCACATTATATCCTCATCATAATTGTTAGTATACATTGTCAGTTGTACTTCTAGTATATAAAACATGTGTATACCAATGTTGTTTGTCAATTTCATTGCCCAAAACTATATTTCCTACTTTTTTGGAATGTGTTGCAGGCATCAAATTTGGAATTAGCGTATATTTACAAAAATCAATAAAGTTGATAAGGTAAAACATTAAATATCTTTTCTTTGTACTGTTTTCAATTAAATATATGTAAAAGAGAATTTACAAATCACTGCTTTCTGCTTTTATGTGCATTTTACATACTGTCCCAACTTTTTTGGAATTGGGGTTTGTATATATATATGCAGTGTCCTCCACAATTATTGGCACCCCTGGTAAAGATGAGTAAAAAGGGTTATAAAAAATTAACCGTTTGGTGAATTCAGTGTTAATTTTGGCAGTGTTCTGAATTTTTTGTTTTAGTCATGTGAGAAAAGTGCAAGTGAGTTTTAATCACATTTAGTCAACTTTATCTTTCATAGTTTTTTGTCAACTAAAATAAACTAAAACTATCTGGACATTTCATCTCCTTTTAGTCATCAATAGCTATGCTGCCCTACAACGAAAGAAGGGGGTAACTCAATTTTTGTCGAAAATGAGTTTTTGTCATTTTTGGGACATTAAAGGTCTGCTGTATCATGTGGATAAATATATTGACTCAATGTTATTGTATTTTGGAGATATTTGTGGGTGGCCAAAACGGCGGGGAAACAACGAGAGAACACCGTAACACGAGATACCGTCTTCTATCTGTGTATAGAACGCACTAACACGCCCTACTGTACAACGGGCTATAGCCGCACTTGAGATACCGTCTTCTGTCTGTGTATAGAACGCGCTGGCAACATTTTAATCACCGTTCTAAATTAATACGCCGTCTACGTTATCTGCTGCCAGCGCCATTAGAGTCGACACTTTTATGAATGGTATCCATAGCAACACCAACAGCTGATTAATAAAACCAGCAAATAACGCTAAATCCGCTGATTTGAAAAGTTTGTCTTCGCCAAATATCTTAGTTACAACAACTTTAATCTAGCAAAGAAGTTTTGTGGTTAGAGGTGCAGTATTTATTCAGTTTGGAAATATGAACGTAACATAGTAGGGCTTTACCTAATGTAATGTAACGCTGACGTGACCAACGCTGGTTGCGAATGCGAACAAGTTACTTCACAAAGCACGTTAATCTGTATATTAAAAAAAACATTTTATCCAGCGAAATGTCTTAGATATGACAAGTTACATCTAACAGTAACAAACTCTGTATCTACAGTAGGCTATTTTTTTTCAGATGTTCCCATCTCATGATGCAGATCGTGAAATGCAATTTCCTTAGCTAGCCTGGGCTGTTTAAAATAGGCTGCGTGACCATAGCATTTTTAAAAAGCAAGACGGAGAGAGGGAGGTAAATTGAGTTGCGGTTTCATGCAATTTTCTTAAATAATGTAACTAATGACCAAAATTGGTGCTAATTTTATGGTATAAAGTTGAGAAGGAACTATTTGCTTCCATATAGAATCAATTGTTTTCAGAACTACCAACGAGAGGTTTTTGCATAACTACGGCCAAAATAGAACTAGTAACGAGAAATAGAATTAGCAACGAGATGTTTTCTGTTCAAATAAAACTATCAACGAGCAGTTTTGCATGACAACGGCAAACTACATGCCAAAATGGCCTCGGAAGGATATTTAAATTTCAGCTGATAAAGTCGATAAAAATCAATAAATATAAATGTGACTATATATAATAATTGTTGGTAACCATGGTATAAGCGCAATAATGACCTCGGAGCCGGGCATTACACAGTTTAAATGCCCTTTAAACTCCAATAGAGTCTGGCTGCAGACATCCACCGTGAAGCCCCACGTCCACCGCCAGGCCCCTCGGGGCCTGAGCATGGACCTGGAAGTTGCGTCATGTGCCCTGGCGTCACTTCCGACCACATGCATGGACCTTTTCGTTATTTCCCCATTCTGTTTGCGAACACAACAGATGAGCCGGACGCATCACCTTTTGTCGATGCAAATTTGTTCTGTTCGTAATAAATGGATTTCAACGAGCCGACAACTCCCACCAAGGTAAATGATGCCAATGTTATGTTGAAACCAAGGGGCCAAGACTGGGATTTCGTTTTGAAGCCCATTTCCTGGTTGGCCTGGGAGCCGCCATTGTGCCGTTGCTCACTAGCGCCACTGTGGCTGGCTCCAGTATAGGTCTTTCCCCATGTAAGTGAACGGCAGCAATTTGGTCAAAATACTCAGTAAATAAATTTTTTACAAAAAATTTTTTTATTGCAATAGGTGCCTTTCCTTCATCTAATGCCTGTGCATGTGCTGATTTTTTAAAATATTGTGTCGTTTGGACAGGGTATTGACATTTGTTCAGGACCAATCAGGGGACAGATTGAGTCGGGTTACTGCCGGTCATTTCACTCACTTTGAGGGGCGGGAACCATAGACGGAACGGGCGGGACGTGGGGCGGGACGTGGGCGGTACCCATAGGCGGTACCTCAAGTGGCTAGCAATGACCTTGACATTCTCACCCATTCTCGTCCTTTTAATGTGTGAATTTGGCTAGTATTAGACCATTAGACCCATCGCAATCACATCGCA
>CM056378.1:41351182-41463682 GCA_029718625.1 Synaphobranchus kaupii
AGTGCACTCAATATATACAATGACCTTGTTGAGAGACCCAATGCGCCATGCAGGTACCTTCTAACATACAAACTGAGTCAGGATCACTTGGAGCTCTTTTTTGCTGCTGTCAGAGCTCGTGGAGGGTACAACAACAACCCCAATGCTAGACAGTTTCGAGCAGCCTACAAGCGCCTACTTGTGAGGCACCAAGTTAAGACAGGCACAGGCAACTGCCTCCTCCGAGACAACACTGACATCCTCGATTCAACACCTGCAGCAGTCAACATTGCACGCAGGATGGACGTGGAGCTGGTGGAAATGCTACTGCCTGGAGATGACACCATCCCTGACCTCCCAGATGTTGACCACCTCTCAGAATACAAAGATGCTGCAATCAACTACATCGCAGGCTTTGTTGTGAAAAAATTGAGGGAGAAGGTTACCTGCATGCCTTGCTCACAGGCATTGACATCAATGGAAGGAACACATTCCTTTCTGGCTTTGAAGGACAGAGGTGGCTTACAGAAGCCATCAAAAGACATGGTTGCAGTGTGCCAGGCCACCGAGAGATGTTTTCAGAGGCTGCTCAGAAGAAATGGAGGCAAGCCACCACAGGGCAGTGGAGTAACATTGGCTGTAGTTACTCAGGTGCTTGCTGATTGCGCTGAGAAAAATCTCTTCCCTGGCCTGCACAACCACATGTTTGACACGTGTGTTGAAGCAAATCATGTCCACATACTGGTGAAGATGGCATCTTCATGGTTCTGTAAAGTCCGTTTGAATCACTTGGCAAGAAGAGCGACTGAAAAGTTTAAATGTAAGATGGTTCGCAGAAGACTAACCAAGTTGATTCACTTTTATGGTGAGTAGTGAGGGGGTCATATGTCTTAATTTATACGTGTGTATGTATGTTGTTACATATGTATGTGTGTATGTCAAATTACGTACGTCTATTTCAGTTTACATATTTATGTGCGTGTATTTCAGTGTACATGTGTATGTATGTTGTTACATATGTATGTGTGTATGTCAAATTACGTACGTCTATTTCAGTTTACATATTTATGTGCGTGTATTTCAGTGTACATGTGTATGTATGTCGTTACATATGTATGTGTGTATGTCAAATTACGTATGTCTATTTCAATTTACATATTTATGTGTGTGTATTTCAGTGTGCACCCTCTCACCGCTGAAAATCAAATGGATTGAAACTAAAGCCTCTACCTCAAAGCCAGATACTGCCAAGCACCACAAGAACGTATTTACTGTGGAAGTCTTCAAATACAGAGACCCCTGGATGACTGTTGCAAGTATCACTTAGAGCCCGCATAAACGGGGCATAAGTGTTTACTGTGGAAGTCTTCACATACAGTAACCCCTGGATGACTGTTGCAAGTATCACTTAGAGCCCGCATAAACGGGGCATAAGTGTGTACTGTGGAAGTCTTCACATACAGTAACCCCTGGATGACTGTTGCAAGTATCACTTAGAGCCCGCATAAACGGGGCATAAGTGTTTACTGTGGAAGTCTTCACATACAGTAACCCCTGGATGACTGTTGCAAGTATCACTTAGAGCCCGCATAAACGGGGCATAAGTGTGTACTGTGGAAGTCTTCACATACAGTAACCCCTGGATGACTGTTGCAAGTATCACTTAGAGCCCGCATAAACGGGGCATAAGTGTTTACTGTGGAAGTCTTCACATACAGTAACCCCTGGATGACTGTTGCAAGTATCACTTAGAGCCCGCATAAACGGGGCATAAGTGTGTACTGTGGAAGTCTTCACATACAGTAACCCCTGGATGACTGTTGCAAGTATCACTTAGAGCCCGCATAAACGGGGCATAAGTGTTTACTGTGGAAGTCCTCGCTTACAAAGACCCATGGATTACAATACCACTTACAGCCAGCATAAACATGTACAAATTTGATCTTTTATGTGGACCTTGTCATTTTTAATGTGTGTCTCGTCAGGGTTTGTCTTGTACTAAATGTGTGTCTTGTCTTGTGTTCCCACTCTCAGCCTGCACCTTGACGTGGTGAGTGGGCTTTAAACTGAGACAGGCTACTGAACTTTGTTGTCTCCTATGTCAAACCCCTAACTTTTTGTTACCCTTGAGTTTTTTGTCCCCTATTATGAAATGAAAACTGATCTTGCTCTATCCTTTCTCTATTTTACAGATGTAAATTTATTACCAGCTGTTCAAGTTACCAACATAATCAATACTAACACAGATCACTAATTCTGTGATGAAATGATATCTTGAGCTGCTAATTTGTAGAATCAGATTTTGGGGTTGAAACAAGGAATAGGGTTGGGGACCGCAGTCCTAGTCTGTGGGTGACCCTCTTATCAAATGTGCAGCATCCATATTACAAAGGAAAACGCCGCCATCCTGTGCGGGATGTATGGACCACGGACTCACCCTGTCAGCCACAAGGGACATCTGACCATCTTTTAAGGATACATAAAAACATTGTACTGATTTCAAGTTGCTTTGTGAAAAAAGAATCTTAATCACTCCTTTAATACATTTAAAGTCGCAGCACAAGCTGGTCCTCCTTAGTCTTTCAGTGAGATTGCAGGATGTCTGTTACTTATTTACATCAGTGGCTATACTTACACTGTGTGCACGCTGGGGAAGGCCATCTTGAGCGGTAATGTATTGGTGCATTATGTTCTCATTATTTAACTGAATGCAAGAGGGTATTAAATATTTTAAAGACAAAAGCAGACAAAAACCTCAAATGACATTTTTCCCCATTTATATAAAGGGTCCGATTCTCATTACAGAGCAAGTACTTAAAAAAATTAATTGCTGTACAACATGTATAATGTAGAGGGTAGTTAGGCTACCAGATGCCCTTATTTATGCTTCATTTTGAATGATTTGAATGACATTTGATTAGTTTATATATTGTGTAATATTTGCTATTTCACCTACTGCATGATTCTGTTATGCAAATAATGAACACATCAAAACAAGTTGGATAATTAAAAAAAATTTAATTGACAGCTACACCGGCTTAGGGAGCAAGAAAGGCCATGGGGTGCCATGGCTGGAGAGGACAAGATGGGGGGTGGGGGAGAGAAGATGTGGGACAGGGATGAGGAAGAGCAGGGGGAGTTGGGTGAACAATGGCATAGCTACAGATGTCATTAATTTAAATAATACAAAATATAACATCATAACATAAAATTTGAAAAGCTGACCCATTTCATTAAAAAAAAACCTATTCCATTAAAAGCTAAATCCAGGATTGGAGAAACTCCTCCCCTAGATTCAGTCTTTAAGGGAATGGACCATACTATTTAAAAAAATATCATTTCCCCTAGGGGTTAAATGAACACCATCCTTTAGAAATAGGTCAGCGTTATCAAATTTTATGGTAGAATGTGGGATAAAAATTCCACCAAAACTCTGAACAAATGTAGCCATGACATTGTTCACCCACTTCCTGGTCTTGTCTATTTTCCCCGGATTGGCAGTCCTCCACCGGCGTCGCTGGGAGATTGCTGATAGGAGGATCTTCGTCCCTGGGAAACGCCGGTGGAGGTCTTGCAGGTCCCGCTTCATGTCTGCGACGAGACGCAGGCTCTTCGTGTTGCCGAGGTCGTTCCCGCCGCAGTGTATGAGCAGGACATCCGGGGCTGCTCTTCCTCTGAGGGACTGGTGAATGAAGGGGAGAAGCCGCTCCCACCTCAGGCCTCCCCAGCCAAACCACTGGACCCTGGCATCCAGACCCAGACTGGTCCCCATGGTCTCCCTTGCTCTCTCCTCCCCACGCCGGATGTAGCTGTCACCAACTATCCAGACATTTTTATCTGTGTAAGAGGAATAAAATTAAATGCATCTCATTGCAATATACAATGATACATTCTGGATGCAAGCTATTAAAAACATCATCCACAATCTAGACATGATACTTTAATATTGTCAATATGCTGTTTGGTCCTATTGCATAACGAGAGCTACGCTTGAAAAATTAGCAATGCAAGAGAAATACACTCAAATTATATTATGTAAATGACTAGTTTAAGGCACAGTGATTAAAAAAGAAAAATGGTTCACAATGAAAGGTGGGTACAGAAACTCACAGTTGAGGCTTTGGTTTTCCATCGTGTCTGCAAAAGAAATTAAAAGGTTAAGGTTACAACCAGTCTGTGTAATGAGACTTAATGCACTAGGGTGGGAAACTTGGTTTTACAAAGTGCATTGTGCAATTTTCACGCATGCAAATAGACTATTAAAATGCTTCGTAGATGGCCACAGCTGACGTTATTTTATCTTCTTTCATTGTGATTTGTGTTAGCTAGGGTGATCATATATTTTATATTTTATCCACACACAAAAAAAAATAGGACAGGTTCGGGCGGGCATTATTAACATAATAGGCTACTCTGCTGGGTTATTGGAACGAGCAAAACCTAACCATTTTTACTGACATTTTTAGGAATTTAGAAATCCCGCAAGGACCTATTTTTATACAGTCTATGGCTTGGACGGATTTTTTGGGTCGCAAGCTTGCTGACAGCTTGCTACCTATTTAGAGCAGCTCTTCGGGACATTTATAATAAAAGTAGTCTTGTACGTAAATGTGATTGATTGACCGTCAATATCGTTAATGGCAATCATAACGTTACCCTATATTCGCCTTAGCCTGCCTAGGCCTAACGTAACCAATCTCACTGTCAAGCTGGTATGCTAGCTAATGGAATTAGCCTACCTCCGATCTGAGTTGGGTGGAATATTAATGTACTTTAAATTGTACTGTAAATTGAAGATAACTGAATAAAACGTTATAACATAACACAATGATGTGGCGAATTTCACACAGTCAATGCAAATAAATAACACCGTAAAACCGTGAAAATGAAATTATATAATAAATTAGCTTGACTTACCGTGAATTTGCTTGCAATCAGACTGTGCTTGCAATATAAAACTCCCGCTTCTAATTTCTCCCGCTTTCCAGAATCTCCGCCCCGAACTGTCAATCATACTGTGCCTGGACAGAGACCCTCCCATGAAGACCATATCCGGTTCACCCTGCTCCAAGCAAAGGTCAAGTCGGCTCCACTGAGCAGGCGCAGTTCGTCCAAACAGCCGGCGAAAAAGACTTCCGTGTTTCAATTTGGTTTTTCCGAGGCCATGGAAAGGCAATGGGTGACGTCACAGTGGCTTTGTCCATATTTTTATACAGTCTATGGTTGAAACCAATAACGTTAACGTTAAGCAGCAGACAACAACTTAATACTATGAGTTGGCTAGCTAGCTCACGTTAGCAAATTAACACTAATGTGACCAATTTGTATGTTGTTTTTTCCATTGCTGTTTATTTGTAGCGCAGCAAACGTTTGCAATCGTGATAAGTCATGAATCATAATGTTTGTGTAACGTAACTAGCTAACGTTAAGTAGTAACTAGCTTTCTAACCATTAGTGTTTGTGCAATGGTAGTTAAGTAACGACATACTTTATATATTGTTTGTTTTACAAACAGTTTTATGTGTGTTGCTAATGTAACGTTATGTATGTAACAGATAGCCAACATGTAATGTTATTATTGGCAATCATTATTTGTACGAACGTGTTAAGTTATTGTACTTATTCTGTTATGTTTTTTGTTTTTTACAGATGCATCATTCCATTCTACAGGGAAATTCAAATTTACAACTTGACAGATGCACAACCTGCTGCAAATTGTATCACTGTCCACTTTAACAAAAGAATAGCTGATCCCTTCTCTGGTCTGGCTTCCCTGTAATAATGTACACGTGTTATATTTACTGTGTATTACTGGAGTGTAACGATTGAAGAAGAAATTTCCCATTGTGGGATCAATAAAGTACTACTACATCCTCAGTGCTTTCAACATGATTCAGCCACACCTACTAGCAGTTACTGCAAGTCTACACTACAGCTTCATCGACATTATTGATGTATCCAACTATGGAGTCGTCACAGTTCCAAACTTAATTTACAAACTCAGTAGTGATCTAAGGGTTTATATGTATATTATGAACCTTGCTAGATTTCTGAAAATGTTATTTTGAGGTATAATAGGCATCTCAATACAAGCCAGCAGACTGTTCCCAATGTTGAACTCTGTCCATACCATTAAACACTGCAACACTAAATACAAATGATTGTGCAGCACTGTACAATTTCTGACAGAAGGCATGTTTTAAGCATTGCAGAACCATGGACAGATTCCATGACCTTATGCAAGGTTTATTTGTGCTGAGGTGTGTGTGATATAGGAATAGGGAATATGGCTAACATTTTCTTCATCACTTTATATGATAGTCTATCAGGGAACTTTAAAAGTACAAATAACCCAAAATGATGGAATGACAGAAGAACAGATTAGGCAGCCATAGACTTTAGCAACCACACAAATTAATAATTTGTAAAATTCTTTAATTTTTTTTGGAATATCAATAGTCTAATAAGAAAATAACAAAGGGAAAAAAGTACAACCAATAAGAACTTACACGACACACTGAACACCCATGCAATCTAAAACTATACATATATTTATGTACACTATATAACACGAGTAGTCCTTACTAGTAGTCCTTACAGGCTGTAAGGGAAGAAGACAGAAAATTATGTAACACCTGTAGTCCACAATTTCAATTAAGAATCGCTCCATATCCTGCTGGTTACTGAAAATAAAAACAAATGGTCCCACAATCTCGTTGTGCTCTGCTTCCCCAACCACGTCAGCGAGCCGGGTGTATGCAATGAGGGCGTTGGCCACCTCGCTCTCCTCCATTCCCAGGACACGGGGCAGCTGGAAAACACTTTTGGACTGTCTTGCATGAAAGTGTCCACTAACTTACAAATTAACCATAATGCATCTTGTTGACAGTACGAATATCTTACACCATCTAATTGTTTAAATGGTGAAGAATTGCTTTGTATTTCTCAATGACACTTCTGTTCGTTGCCGTTACAATTACGTTCAAGAAATAAGAGGGTCTTGAATCGGTTCTGTGATGAAAGACAGTAGCTATAACTTCTTTATTAGCATGATGTTTCTGTCAGCTTCTAGTCTAACATTACTTACACTCCAAACCGGCCCAGCATTTATACACAGAAAACAGGAAATGTCATGTAGGTGATAACAAAAGGTAGGCTAGACAGGGAAGTCTTGTGGCTATGTTACTTCACTCCTATCTCTGGTTCTTCTTCCTAGTTTCCTGTCTCAGGGCTTAGATCAATAACTTTATTTCACACGTTATTCTACCAGGCTAGGATTCCCAGGAAACTCGGGGGAGCATTCATGCAGGTGACAATGAGTACTTAACAATGCGGGAGGGGGAGGAAATTAACATAGCTCATTTCCCAGGCCGTTCAGCACCTAAGTCTCTAATATGTTGGGGCATACAGATTCTACTTCAAACTGAAACATGTTGCTAAACACACTTTGAAATTACTAAAATCTAACAATTGTTTAAACAAACATACATTTGAAAGTCGGTGCATGTTTTAGATGGAAATATACATGAGACTTTAATCGATTAAGTTTTGTGGGTTTGAAGGTCAGGCAAAGTGGACAGTGATATAAATTGCAGCAGGTTGTGCATCTGTCAAGTTCTAAATTTGAATTGCCCTGGAGAATGGAATGATGCATCTGTAAAAAAAAAAAAAAAAGAAAGAAAAAACATAACAGAATAAGTACAATAACATTTAAAATGGCTCTATTTAATACAGTACAATAACTTAATATGTTCGTACAAATAATGATTGCCAATAATAACAAGCAAACGTTAAAAGACCGACTTGAGAACAGAGAGCTAGCATCTAACTACAGTAGGCGGCTAACGTTACATACATAACGTTAACGTTACATTAGCAACACACATAAAACTGATATTAATTTTAGTGCTAATGTTTGTAAAACAAACAATATATAAAGTATGTCGTTACTTAACTGCCATTATACAAACACTAATGGCTAGAAAGCTAGCTACTACTTAACGTTAGCTTACGTTAGCTAGTTACGTTACACAAACATTATTGCAAACGTTCGCTGCGCTACAAATAAACATAGCAATGGAAAAAACAACATACAAGTTAGTAACATTAGTGCTAATTTGGTAACGTGAGCTAGCTAGCCAACTCCTAGTATTAAGTTGTTGTCTGCTGTTTAACGTTAACGTCATTGGTTCCAACAGTACATTGGCATCATTTACCTTGTTGGCAGATGTCGGCTCGTGGAAATCCACTTATTAGAAAAAAGAACAAACTTGCTTGGACAAATGAAGACACGTCCAGCTCGTTTAGTGTGTTCTGCAAACAGAATGGGGAAGTAACGAAAAGGTCCATGCACGTAGTCGGAAGTGACGCCAGGGCACATGACGCAACTTCCAGGTCCACGCTCAGGCCCCGAGGGGCCTGGCGGTGGACGTGGGGATTCACGGTGGATGTCTGCAGCCAGACTCTTCTCTTTAAACTCGGCTGCGCCTCGGGCAATTTACTAGCCTACCTCCGCGTCGGGCATTTAAACTGTGTAATGCCCGGCTCCTCTGTCATTATTGCTTACTAAATACAGTGTACACTAAATTAACTTGCATTAATTTAAGATTGTTGTTGTTGTTGTTGTAATTTGATATTGAGTAATATGAATATTTAATTAAATAATAATACATTTCAATGTTGTTGAAATTGAGTAATATGAATATTTCATTAAATATTATACATTTCAATTTCTATCTAATTGGATTTATTCATAGGCCTACAGAGTGACTTTAGCGTGATGTCCACTACTAGAACCACATATTTTAGCGAAAAGTTAACCAGTGACTGATTATTGTTGCCTATTACTGTTTCAATGTCTATTATTGGCATTTAAAAATCAGTTGCAACATATCATTTAAGTAATATGAAGAGAAATGGTTTAGTTTAGTACACAGTGAGTAATACAGTAACACAGTGGTGGTTAAAAAGAACTAGCCTAAATGTTAATGGTATGCGAGCTGTAAAGGCATTTTCATATTCATATACACATTAATTTACACTACATTTTATATTATATTGATCTATATATTAATTATATATTGTGCTATGCACTAGCTTTTTTGTAGATTATCATTATTATAATGCAGTAAGTGATCTTATAGAGATCAGCAACCATTTTATGAACCAAAGGGGAGTTACCCCTTTTTTGCTCGGCATGACCAGCTAATATTTTGCAGTCAATGCAAAGACAGACGGAGGTAACTCCGAAATGAGGGTCAAAGGTTGAGTTTGAGCTAAATATTTTTATACAGCAAAATTACTTGATGCAAAAGCAAAGATTTGACAAATTTTCAGAATTGTACATACAATACATTTGACTGGACAACAAAAATACTTTAAGCTAACTTTTCTCATTTCTGCACTCTGAGGAGTTACCCCTTTCTTTCGTTGTAGGGCAGAATGGACATAGGGTCTCGTTTTAGTCCACAAAAATTCTGTGGACATTTTAGTCTAGTTTTAGTCAACAACAAATGGACATGTTGTTCTACTTTTACTCAACAAAAACTCTGTGCATTTTAGTGTCGTTTTCCACAACAATTTGAACATTTTAGTCTAAAAAAACTAAACATTTTTGTTGACAAAAACTCAAGTCTAATTTTCGTCAGATGTAAAAGCAGGCTGTTAAAATTGGACACAAAATGGTAGAAGGTTGTAGGTAAGTTCTATGATCAGGTACACTATTTTTCAGTGAAGGGGATACCACTCATTTTAATAATTCAAATGTGTTACTTATATCACCATGGACAGCTGAAGTGTTTGCTACTTTCTCCATACAGAAAATAGTTAGCCTTGTCCCCTGTGCCCACCAAATGGTAAATATTATATTACATTACATTATATTTTATGTTCTCCTATAATATTTGTCCACACATTTAACCCAAATTAACATTATTCCTACACTTTACACTGCTTACACATTGAACTAGGAAATTAAGGTAATTTGGATGTAAATGTTCAAAGGTTTAGCTCCCATTGAGAAAGTTCACAACATTACAGACTAAGGGATAGGGCTAACTATTTTCTCTTGTTTTCCGTCTTGAGGGATAATGTAATACATATACAGAAGTATTTATTCAACTCTCCAACACTATATTTTTGATTTTATAGATTTCATGATATCCCTCTTTAAGTTGTAGGCTAATGCTAAGTGGCTGCCTGATGCAGCACCTGTTTAATTATTAATAAGTTGAGACATGTAACATTATTTCTTTGGCATATTTGTATTGATTTATTGAATCCACCAAAAATGTCACATCAGAATAAAAAATAAATAAATAAAAAGAAACCTAAAACATAAATCAATGTATCAATCAATGGCCTTGCAATGCCAACCACACCCAGTGCTCACACAAGTAAATTCCCCAATTACCAGTTACATTCATTACCATTACTTCAGTGATTCCGTTTAAGAAAAGCACTTCTTTCCAGGGTGAGTCTTGTCCTGTTTTGGTGGCCACAGCTAAGGCCAGCTGTGGCACTAAAAACCCGCTCTGCAAAGGCCTGGGATGCAGGCATCGCTAACAGGTCCAGGGTAAGGGGTTTTAGATGTGGATAAATAGTTGAACTCTGCTTATATCCTACAGGAGTTCTCAAAATTTTGTTTTGTTTTTAAAGTAGTAAATTAATTTATAATTTCAGAGAAATATGAATAGGCTACTATATTTGGGACGTGAACTACTAGCTACCACTAGGGGACGACCGTGGATAGGGTAAGCATAATTGACAAGGAGTAATAATGAACGCAAACCCATAGTTTTCTTTTTCCAAGACATGACATTCTGCAGACATATAGCCCAGCTATAATTACAAAATGAGCTGGAATTCTTAGAGCAAGTTGCAAGTATTCCACGTGGCTTTTTACATGTTTAGATTCCTACGCTTTTCTTACCAACTCATAGTCTACGGCTAAACGTCCCATTTCACAACAGTAGGTCTATAGCCTACATAGCTACAGTATTTGCTGATGTGTCCTGATGGAGATATTGTATTTATCAGAGGTGTAAAATCAAGGGGTCAGAAAGACCTGCCATGTTTTTCTTCCACACATGAACTCAGACAGTGGATTTCACTAATTAGTTCTACTTCCTGGCTGAATAATTATGGTAATTAGCAAATCCAGGTGATTGGAACCAAACAATAAAACAAAATATGCCAAAACATTAAGTTAATTTATTGACTTATATAATGTAGGCCTACTAGGCCTACTCACATTCTCAGTTTGTGCAGAAAAATAACTATATTTTTTATTTAGGTTTTATTTTTTATTATTTTGCTTGTTGTAAGGCCTAAATGCGGCCTAAATTTCTGCATAACACAGGTTACTTTATAAATCACATGCACACTGCAAAAATTTGTGCAACAGTATTTTGGGGGTAAACACTCTGTCTGCCTAGGATAGAAAAATGTGCCTTGTTGTTCGCCCAAACTTCTTGTGGCAACAAATAGTCAAAATGTTTTGACATTTTAAGTGAAACATCCCAGCTAACAAAATGACATCCTGTGCACATCCTCTAAATACAGGGCAAGCAGAAACGTAGTCAAATCCAGGCAGGGGTCAAAGTCCAAGCAACCAGGGCAATGCGGAGAAGGCAGGGCGAAGTCCCAGACCAGGCAGAGGTCAGAACCGGGAGATCAATCAGAGGGGGCTGGAGAACAGGAGGGTGAAGGGCTGGAGCGGGGCTTGGACGGAGATGGGTAGGCAGGCAGGAGGACTGGAGCAGGGCTGGACGGAGCGCCGCTGCATTGCCTTGATATATTAGTTAACAGCCTACAAATATATACTCACCGCTACCTAGCATCATAAGCTAACGCTTATTTTCTACAGGCAATATTAACTAGACAGGACTTTAGCTCCCAATACATTTATCAAGGCAATCCAGCGTTGCAGAAGCAGTTCGTGGAAATTAAGTTTTAAGTTAAATTTTGTTCGGTAATACTAATTTGAGCATCTCGGGGCAATGTAAAAAGACCGTCTGTGCATTTTTTGTTTTATTTTTTCCTCATGATACATCGTTGAGCTCACTGAAAGTCAGCTATTCTCCCATAGTAATACATTGAGCAGCTGAGACCAACCAACCTAGTGATGTCATGACCGCAGTTGCTCCAAAATGGAAAAAAAAGCTAATTGTAACTTCTTTTTCCAGGAAATACAGGTCGGTTTAAAAAAAGGTAAAAAGCTACCGAACCAGAGCCACTGTACTTCACGTCCCCTTTGACGTCAAAAGGAAGTTTTCAGGACGTTCTTAATACAGTCATAGGACCGTAAAATGACATCCTGTGGACGTCCTCTAAATGGAACACGACATTATCAGGATGTTGAAAATTTACGTTCTGCAGGCGTTATTTTGTAGGGTTCCATTGTTGTCCCAGGGACATTTTTCTTAACGTCAAACCGACGTTTTTCGGATGTTCTTAATACTGTCATAGGACCATAAAATGACGTCCTGTGGACGTCCTCTAAATGGAAGACAACGTTATCAGGACGTTAAAAATTAACGTTCTCTAGACGTTTTTTTGTAGGGTTCCATTGTTGTCCCAGGGACATTTTTCTTAATGCCAAAATGAGGTTTTAAGGACTTTCTTAATACAGTCATTAGACCATAAAATTACGTCATGTGGATGTCCTCTAAATTGACCACAACGTTATCAGGACGTTGAAAATTAACATTCTCCAGGCGTTATTTTGTAGTGTTCCACTATTGGCCCAGGGGCATTTTCGTTAACGTCAAAACAACCTTTTCAGGATGTTCTTAATCCAGTCATAAGACCATAAAATGACGTCATGGGGATGTCCTCTAAATGGACCACAACGTTATCAGGACGTTGAAAATGAGCGTTCTCCAGGCGTTATTTTGTAATGTTCCACGATTGTCCTGGGGGCGTTTTTCTTAACGTCAAACCGACATTTTTAGGATGTTCTTAATACTGTCATTAGACCATAAAATGACGTCATGTGGATGTCCTCTAAATGGACCACTACGTTATCAGGACGTTGAAAATGAACGTTCTCCAGGCGTTATTTTGTAGGGTCCACTATTGTCCTGGGGACGTTTTTCTTAACGTCAAAACAACGTTTTTAGGATGTTCTTAATACTGTCATAGGACCATAAAATGACGTCCTGTGGACGTCCTCTAAATGGAACACCACGTTATCAGGATGTTAAAAAGGAACGTTCTCCAGACGTTATTTTGTAGTGTTCCATTGTTGTCCCAGGGACATTTTTCTTAATGCCAAAATGACGTTTTAAGGACTTTCTTAATACAGTCATTAGACCATAATATTATGTCTTGTGGACATCCTCTAAATAGAATACAACGTTATCAGGACGTTGAAAATGAACGTTCTCCAGGCGTTATTTTGTAGGGTCCACTATTGTCCTGGGGACGTTTTTCTTAACGTCAAAACAACGTTTTTAGGATGTTCTTAATACAGTCATTAGACCATAAAATGACGTCATGTGGATGTCCTCTAAATGGACCACAACGTTATCAGGACGTTGAAAATTAACATTCTCCAGGCGTTATTTTGTAGTGTTCCTGTAACGTTCCGTTCCCATCCTGTCCGTTTTCCCCTTTTTAAAAAAAAAAGTTTTACCCTTTCCCCCCGTGTCATGTTGGATTCCCTTCGTCTGTGTTTTCCCCGTTGCTACAGGCTGGGCGTGCTCCTTCTGTTTGTTTCACTCTTTCCCCCCACTCCGGTTTCAACCTATCTCCCTTCCCCGTTGCTGCATGCATTCCGCACCTGTCAATTAGTCAATCACCCTCGGTTACATTCCTCACGCTTTCCTTATTGTTTTCAATTTCACTTCCCTACTTAACCCTCCGGCTGGCTGCTATTCAGGGCCAGTTCGTTAACGTTCACCGTTTGTATCCTGGTCCTTTGTTTCCCTGTCCTGTGCGCTAAAAGACTTCAGTGGGTTTAATCTGTGTGCTCCACTGCTCCAGAACCTACTGTTGGTATTTATCCTGCCCTGTCTGTTTGCGGTTGTCTCTGCCTGAACCCTGTCTGCTTATATCACCAGCTTCTCCTGTATTTGCCAGTCTGTAGCTGTTAACGACTCCCTGTGTGTGTTGCGGTACCTCTGCTCCCATCTAACGTTGCGCCCGCAGTTGGGTGTTCTGCCTCTCCACCCTACAGTGGTTCCTGTCCGGCCGTGGCTACCGCCATTGCTACGGTTACGGTTCCAGCCTCCACTGTGGCCCAGCTGCCCCAACCGGGCCAACCTGAGCTCCGCTACACTGCTCTGCCTTGTCGCATCCTGCCATATCCCTACCTCTGCTTCCAGTCCAGTTCCAGTCCCGTTCCAGTCCAGTTCCGGTCTGGAACATTACCGTTTTCCAGCGTTCTAGTCCCAGTTCGAACCGCTCCAGTCTCCTGTATCAAGTCCAGTTCCGGTTTGGAACAACTCCTCATTCCCGTGATCCAGTTCCAATTCCTGTTGGACCTCCCGGTCCAGAACCAGTCCAGTTCCGGTTTGGAACCCGTCTCCCGTATCAAGTCCAGTTCCGGTTTGGAACAACTCCTCGTTCCCGTGATCCAGTTCCTGTTGGACCTCCCGGTCCAGAACCAGTCCAGTTCCGGTTTGGAACTCGTCTTCCGTATCAAGTCCAGTTCCGGTTTGGAACAACTCCTCGTTCCCGTGATCCAGTTCCTGTTGGACCGCCCGGTCCAGAACCAGTCCAGTTCCGGCTTGGAACTTCCTGGGGCTATCCAAGTCCAGCTCCGGCTTGGAGCAGTTCCAAGTGCCGGAGAACTTCCTCACCTCTCTTTACTATTGTGTTAACCTGTGTACAGCTTGGGACTACCCCAAGCTCTTTAAATAAATGTCCTTTTCTGTCCCCCTGTCTCTTGGTCGTTGCATTTGGGTTCAGCCCGTGTTTGGTTCGTGACAGTTCCACTATTGTCCCAGGGGCATTTTCCTTAATGTCCAAACAACCTTTTCAGGATGTTCTTAATCCAGTCATAAGACCATAAAATGACGTCATGGGGATGTCCTCTAAATGGACCACAACGTTATCAGGACGTTGAAAATGAATGTTCTCCAAGCGTTATTTTGTAATGTTCCACGATTGTCCCGGGGACGTTTTTCTTAACGTCAAACCGACATTTTTAGGATGTTCTTAATACTGTCATAGGACCATAAATGACGTCCTCTGGACGTCCTCTAAATGGAACACCACGTTATCAGGATGTTAAAAAGGAACGTTCTCCAGACGTTATTTTGTAGGGTTCCATTGTTGTCCCAGGGACATTTTTCTTAATGCCAAAATTATGTTTTAAGGACTTTCTTAATACAGTCATTAGACCATAAAATGACGTCATGTGGATGTCCTTTAAATGGACCACAACGTTATCAGGACGTTGAAAATGAACGTTCTCCAGGCGTTATTTTGTAATGTTCCACGATTGTCCCGGGGGCGTTTTTCTTAATGCCAAAATGACGTTTTCAGGACTTTCTTAATACAGTCATTAGACCATAAAATTACATCATGTGGATGTCCTCTACATGGACCACAGGGTTATCAGGATGTTGAAAATGAACGTTCTCCAGACATTATTTCGTAGTGTTCCACTATTGTCCCGGGGGCATTTTTCTTAACGTCAAAACAACGTTTTCAGGATGTTCTTAATACAGTCATAGGACCATAAAATTACGTCTTGTGGAAATCCTCTAAATAGAATACAACGTTATCAGGACGTTGAAAATGAACGTTCTCCAGGCGTTATTTTGTAGGGTCCACTATTGTCCCGGGGACGTTTTTCTTAACGTCAATACAGCGTTTTCAGGACGTTCTTAATACAATCATAGGACCATAAAATGATGTCCTGTGGACATCTTCTAAATTCACCACAACGTTATGTTGTTGAAAATTTACGTTTTCCAGGTGTTATTTTGTAGGGTTCCTTTGATGTCCTGGGGACATTTTTCTTAACATCAACAAAACTTTTTCAGGACATTCTTAATACAGTCATAGGACCATAAAATGACATCCTGTGGACGTTTTCTAAATGGAACACAACGTTATCAGGACGTTAAAAATGAACATTCTCCAGGCATTATTTTGTAGGGTTCCATTGATGTCCCGGGGACGTTTTTCTTAACGTCAAAACTATGTTTTCAGGACTTTCTTAATACAGTCATATAACGTCATAATAACTTTGTGGTCCATTTAGAGGATGTGCACAGGATGTCATTTTATGGTCCTATGACTGTATTAAGAACGTCCTGAAAACATTGTTTTGACGTTAATAAAAACGTCCCAGGACATCAAAGGACCCCTACAAAATAACGCCTGGAGAATGTTCATTTCCAACATCCTCATAACTTTGTGTTCCATTTACAGGACGTCCTCAGGACATCATTTTGTTAGCTGGGTAGCTGTTTGCAAGGTAGCTAGGTCATACACTCACATTAATGCGGGTCGTGTTGCATGAGAATGCCATCTACGGACCACGGATAGGTTCAAAAATATTTGTCTTTTCATCAACGTGCACAACGAAAGTGTTATCTGATTGAACTTCCCGATTGTAGTTGAGCAGTAATAGGTTATTAGCAAAGGTTTTAGATATCCGACTAGCCTACCCTTTTTTTTTCAAAACTTTATTCAACATGAGATACATACATAGACAAAACACAGAACACAGCCAGGGATACATATATTAAACTAAACAAAATAATCATTTTATAAAAAGATGTTATAAGCGGCACACAGATTAACAGTTTTAATTGCTTTCTTGTTTTTAGAAAATGATATTGTTTTCATATAAAGTTAATTTACCTTTATAAAATTTCTGTTCATGAATATGATATTTTGCCAAAAGTAAAATAAGGTTCATTTAAAAAAATACATCTTCAAGGGTATTATTGTAATGCATAAAAAAATTATTTGTTCAATATCCGCCTACCCTCTTTGTTATTGGTCATGTTCGAGTGACGGACCCGGAAGTAGCCGAGAAAACTTATACTGTATGTTGGGAACAGACAGATATTGTAGGTAAGACAAAATACGCAACTGGCGCCTTTCCCAATTGTATTTTTTGTCCGCACAAGGGGAAGTTTTAAGGCCCAGGCGAGGTGGCGACTCCAGGACGTGGGATTGGCCACGGCTAGACACTGAAGAGTGCTCTCCATACTCTGGTTGGTGCATTCCGTCTGTCCGTTGGTTTCGGGATGAAACCCGGACGAAAGACTGACGGCTGCCCCCAACAGAGTACAAAAAGAGCGCCAGAATTTAGCAGAGAATTGTGGACCGCGATCCGAGACCACATCCAGGGGAAGGCCGTGCACCCTGAAAACGTGGTCCACCATTAACTGAGCTGTCTCAGGAGCAGATGGCAATTTAGGCAGGGAGATGAAGTGAGCCGCCTTACAAAAAAACCGATCGATCACCACCAAGATAACGGTGTTCCCTTGGGACGGCGGCAGACCGGTCACAAAATCTAAGGCGATGTGACTCCAGGGATGACTGGGAATGGGAAGTGGACGCAAAAGACCCAAAGGGGAAAGACGCGAACCCTTGTTACAGGCGCAAGTGGAACACGCGGCGATGAATTCCCGCACATCGCTCTCCAGTTTGGGCCACCAAAACTGGCGAGAAATAAATTCTCGGATCCGGTGAACGCCCGGATGGGCCACCAATTGTGATGCATGACACCACTGGAGAACCCGTGATCGCAACCGAGATGGCACAAACAGGCAATGGGGCGGGCCCCCACCTGGGCTGGGATCGGAACGCAGCGCCTCCGGCACAGCTGCCTCTATAGCCCACATAACTGGAGCCACAATCTGAGAGCTGGGAAGCACAGGCTCGGGGTGTGACTCCCTGTCAGACCGGTCAAAAACACGCGACAATGCATCAGGTTTAATATTCTTAGACCCGGGGCGATAGGTCAGAATAAAATTAAACCTTGTGAAAAACAATGACCAACGAGCTTGTCGTGAATTGCGTGTTTTGGCCTGCTGGACATACTCATATTTTTATGGTCGGTCCAGACCGTAAAGGGGTGCTCCGCGCCCTCCAACCAGTGGCGCCACTCTTCCAATGCCAATTTGACCGCCAACAACTCTCGATCTCCAACATCGTAATTTCTCTTGGCAGATGTAAGGACACGAGAGAAATACGCGCAAGGGTGGAGTTTGCGGTCCAGCGGAGAGTGTTGGGAAAGGATGGCTTAAACCCCCAGCTCAGAGGCGTCGACCTCTACCACAAAGGGGAGGGAGGGATTGGGAGTTATCAGGATAGGTTCGGAGCAGAACCTCCTCTTAAGCTCAGTGAAAGCCGCCTCCGCCCTAGGATTCCACTGAAAACTAATAGGCGATGTCTAAAATTCCGGATAAACCTACAATAAAAACTGGCGAAGCCCAAGAAGCGTTGTACTTGCTTCACCGAATTGGGCGTAGGCCAGTTCTTCACCACTGAAATTTTCTCAGGATCCATAAGTACCTTACCGTTTGCCACAATGAACCCCAAAAAAGAGACAGAGCTGGTGTGAAAGGCACACTTCTCAGCCTTACCAAATAGCTGGGCTTTAAGAAGTGCCTCCAGAACCTGCCTAACGTGGATGATGTGGGATGAGAGATCCGGAGAAAAAATTAAAATATCGTCTAAGTAGACGAAAACAGATTTCTCCAGCAGCAGAGAGCAGATTTCTCTCTCAAAACATCATTCACTAGCGCCTGGAAGACAGAAGGGGCGCTAGTGAGGCCAAAAGGCATAACCCGGTACTCATAGTGACCGTGGTGCGTGTTAAATGCTGTCTTCCACTCATTGCCTTCATGCATGCGCACAAGGTTGTAGGCGTTGAGAAGGTCGAGTTTGGAAAAGACCGACACCCCCTGTAAGCGCTCAAATGCGGAGTTCATGAGTGGGAGAGGATACCGATTTTTTATGGTTATGTCATTGAGCCCTCGGTAGTCAATACAAGGTCTCAGCCCCCCATCTTTCTTTTTAACAAAGAAAAAACCAGCGCCGGCTGGAGACGTAGATGGTGTGATAAAACCATTAGCCAAAGATTCCTCAATATACTGCTTCATGGCAGCACTCTCAGGGACAGATAAAGAATACAGTGGACCCCTGGGAGGAACAGTACAGCAAATAACCATGACATTTACATTCAATTTTCTTTTCTCCATCTGTAATTATTTATGGTGCTTAAAGTGATCCATCCATATCTACTGCATATCTGGCAGCAGAGTGATGGTTTGAGGCTCGTTTGATACCTCAGATCCTTGAGGATTTACAGCCATTTAGCCAACCATGGGTTCCATACTATTCCTGTGTAATTTACTGCTTAATCTAGTCCCACCCCCAATTCCCATAGAGATCCATTCAAATGCAGAGAGGTTATAGTATCGCTTGTAAGAGTACCTGAAAATAATATATCAAGAGTCTTTGTCCAATGTTCTGTGCTGCCCTACAAAGGCAAATAGCAATAATAAAGGTACTGGAGTTTTGTAGGGCAGTATATAGTGATATATAGTACATACAAATGTAGAGGTGTACAGATATAGTGGTATACACGTAGAAGGGTACTACGTGCTGTAGAGTGCTACTCAGCCCTACAAAGGTTTGCCTTTGGGCTGTGGTTCTTTCTTCTTTCCAAGTACAATTGCAATCCCAGTATTTTAGTAAATAATCCCACTGCACTAATGAAGAAAAGTTAATATCTTATTCAAATTGTGGTTGGAACGAAAACCAGGATACACAGAACACGTTGAATGTCCAGAACACGTTGTCAGGACATTTTCAATATCGCGTCAGACTTTGACCAAAAGAGAACGTTACGTAACGTCCTCAGGACGTCATTTGTTTGCTGGGATTACATGCAGTGCAATTGCGTCTACGTAGACCGAATAATTTTGCTTGCCAAAGCAATGACTTTAGAGAAATACATCCACATTAATCAATTTCCATGTTGTCTTTGAATTTGCAGCTGGATCACGTATGAAATAAAATGTGATATGGCACGTCTACGTTGTAGACGCATTTTAGCCGGGCTAAAAAAGAGCTAAAAGATGCTTAGATCTGATTTAGCAGTCCTTGGATGATCTAATGGACGTCTAGTGCCCAGTGGGGATTATGATACAAGATATGGTAAAGGCATAAAAGTATGGTAAACTTTTAAATGCTGGCTACGAGTTGGTAAGAAAAGTGAAGGTAGTCCTATCTAAACATATAAAAAGCCACGTGGAATACTTGCAATTTGCTCAAAGAATTCCAGCTCATTTTGTAATTATAACTGGGCTGTATTTCTACAGAATGCGATGTCGCACCTGAAATAAGAAAACTATGGGTTTGCGTTCATCATTACTCCTTGTCAGTTACGCTTACCCTATCCACGGTCGCCCCCTAGTGGTAGTAGTTCACGTCCAAATTATAGTAGGCCCTATATTTCCCTGAAATTATAAATGAATTGTGGTTTTGAAATATATAAATTGTTTCAATTCTGTCACATTTGGTCTTCCATATACAATCACTATCATATCTTGAAACCCATTTATAATGCGTTGAGTGAAACAACAGGTGGGATAATGTGCAAAAATAAAGTTCAAATGCAAACTGAAATGTAGACCTACTGAACATTGTTAGTGATGTCGACTAGACAATAAACAATGACGTACAAAATACTTCACAAAACAATTAATAAATACGCCTAATACAAGACTTAGAAGACTGCCCTAAACTCTGGCCATCGGCTTGGGGAATCAGGGTAAAGCAGTATCCCCTGAGTAATGGAGCTGAACTCCTATTTAGCTCGCAAATCCAGACTCACCTCCACATCAGGGAACTTTACCATGTCATATCAGATAATATCTAACAAAAAATACCTTGGCATAAATATCTGCGTGATGTAACTTTAGGTGCCTCTTCAGATTTGTGGTGTTTTTCCCATCTGGTTTATGACCGCATATTTCTTCTCCCGCTACACCAACAGTAGCCTACATTTGGGTTTCCGTTCCCTCTCATCGTATATGAAGTGAGTCCATATATCCATACTTTTCTTCCTTCCAACTTTTGACATACTAGTGTAGGCCTATGCTAGTATTATCTGTCACCCCCTCACGTTAGTTGCTTTGCTTTTTTGAAGCTTGTGCGAATAACAGGATGTTACCCGGGCAGGTAGGCAGAAATAGGAGTTTGAATTAATACAATCAATGACAAGAATGCATACTCGTCAATTGGCATCACCTCTCTCTTTTGAGATGTAATTAATATTAAATTTCGTTACTGTTTTTATTTAGAAATATACATTTTCATCTATTTTTACTTCAACGATAACAAACAGATTTAGTCACAGTTTTTATATTCTAATATCTTTTTTGTTAACAATTTTAGGAAGGGATTTAGTCAGACTTTTTATTCCTTAAATACTTTTTTTTCATCTATTTCTTGTTGATAATAATATAAATAGATTTAGTCACCGTTTTTATTTTCTAAAATTTCCTCATATAACATTTTCTCGTATTAATCTCACACTGAAAAAATGAGAAAAATCTGACCTTTAATTGAAGTAAATTTATTCTGAGAAAAAAAGATCCCACATCAAGACATGATTATTTTTAACAAAACCACATGTGCCACAATTATTGGCACCCCTGCATTTAATACTTTGTACAACAGAATCTCTGTTACAGAATCTCTCCAGATCATCCAGAGTCCTAGTCCTCTCTTGTGCACTCTCCTCTTCAGCTCAGCCCAAAGGTTTTCAATGGGGTTTAGGTCAGGGGACTGAGATGGCCATGGCAGAAGCTTGATTTTGTGTTCAGTTAACCATTTTTATGTTGATTTGGACATATGTTTTGGATCATCGTCCTGCTGGAAGGTCCAACAACGACCCACTTTTAGTTTCCTAGCAGAGGCAGACAGATTCAGATTTAAAATGTCCTGGTATTTCATGGAGTTCATGATGCCATGTACCCTAACAAGGTTCCCAGGGCCTTTGGAGGAAAAACAGCCCCACAAAATCACGGAACCTCCACCATACTTAACAGTGGGGATCAGGTTTTTTTCGGTATAGCCATCCTTCTTTTTACGCCAAACCCACCTTGAGTGTTGGTTGCCGAAAAGCTCAATTTTCGTTTCATCTGACCATAGAACACGGTTCCAGTCAAAGTTCCAGTAGCGTTAGCAAACTCCAGGCTTACGTTTGTGGTGAAATGACAGGAAAGGCTTTTTTCTGGCATGCCTTCCAAATAATTTGATGGCACGGGGGTGACGTCTAATGGTAGTTTTGGAGACTTGATGACACCAAGATGCTACTTTCCTCTGTAATTCTCCAACAGTGATCATTGGGGATTTTTGTTGCCTCTCATACCATTCTCCTCACTGTGTGTGGGGGCAAAATAAACTTGGGTCCTTTTCCAGGAAAGTTTGTAACAGTTCCAGTCGCTTTGAACTTTTTAAGTATTGCCCTAACGGTAGATATGGGCATTTTCATATATACAGTGCAGTCTGTAATTATTTGGACAGTGACTCAATATTTGTTGTTTTGGCTCTGTATTCCAGTGCATTGGATTTGAAATCTAACAATGAAGATGAGTTTAAAGTGCAGACTATCAGCTTCAAGGGCATACTGAACTTTGTTAGAACATAATAGCTACCTGGCCCCAATATGAGTCGTAATATTCACGCTCATCTTCATGACTTGCTCCAGTGGTCAGCAACTGGCCAACAGACAATGGCATTTTTTCACTCTCCATTCACTCCCATTGCATGGCGAAAAAGGTCTCAAAAGCATACTTTTAGTACCGTACATAAACAAATGCAAACAATGCAGATTATGCCGATATATGACATCACGACATCCGGAACCAAACGTTTGAAACTTTTGAAACAAATTTTGTATAGAATGTTTGAAACTTTTGAAACAAATTTTGTACAGAATGTATAGAATTGCAAGTACAAAAAAGTTGGAGGTCTTTGCTTTTGTTTTTGTTATCACTACAGGTGGCTTTGGATGTCCTCTGGAGTTGAACCCCCCCAGGGTTGTGGTGAGGCATGGAGGTTCTGTGTCTATGAACTGCACAATACCTGATGGGATTGGCTGGAAGGCATCACCTGTTGCGATTGGCTGGGAGGCATCAGAGGGGAGCACAGGCATGGTCCAGGGGCAGAAATCTGTCATTTGGAAGGTTAAGAATCTGACGGATTGGGAGACAAGGCCCCAGTGCTCTGCATTTCTCAAACCAGCAGGATCATGTCACAAAAGCCTTGACGTCGTTCTTTACCGTAAGTGTCTCCATTCCTTTTTTTCATTGCTTGGTATTGGGAGGAGCTAGGAACATCCTAGAACTAGTGCTTCAAGATGCCAGTAATTACATTTTTGTTACCTTGATATTTGTGAATGCAGTGCGCACTTCCAGCTTGCAGCTTGTTCAAATGCTGCAAATTCAAACATTTTGGCTGTAAGTCTTCAAGGCTCTGAGGTATCAAACAAGCCCCAAACCATCACTTAGCTGCCAGATATGCAGTAGATATGGATGGATCACTTTAAGGGTTATTTTTCCTCACTCATTTTCCTATTGAACTCTGGAATAAAAAGTCAAGAAACCCTGAAAATGATCATTCATATCTACTGCATATCTCGCAGCAGAGGGATGGTTTGAGGCTCGTTTGATACCTCAGACCCTTGATGACTTTCATTTGATTATGCAATGAAGCAATTAACTCATGTTCAAGCTTCATCCGAAGTTCATTAGGCCTACCTGCATTCTAATTTTGATTAATAACATAAATAACATTATTTTGCCTTAATGATGACACTAAATACAATAAAGCTGTCAGGTTGGCAACCCATAGGTTCACGCATATTTCCCCTTGTTTTATAATGTCCTGCTTATGGAAATGTGACCAACCTGTTGTGCGTAGCGTAATGCTTTAAAACAATCCACTTTCCCAGGAAGACCGTGAAAAGTATGATTTACAGCAGGGGAAACAGACAGATAATGGCTAAATTTCCCGTGAGATGGTACATCTTAGAGACTTGAAACTTGGCACACTCATCATAAATGTATGAAATGAAGTGTTTAAAATCTCACCTCAATCAGCTTCATGGTGGTGGTATAATTAAAAATTTTATTTATTCACAGTTTTAATGTAATATCTCCCACACCCTTTGTCAAATTCACACCACATTTGCTATGAGTATTCCCTGGAAGCACATGTACTTGCATGCACAATATCATGAAAGTCCGCCATATTGGATTTTCTGCTAATTTGCATAATATACTAAATAGTTTTTTTAATAGTTTACATATCATTAGTGTACCTAATTATACTTGCTAACTATAATCCAGCTATAGCCAATAGCTAATCAATGTGAGATTGGGCGTGGCCTATCAAATAAATGGCCATAACTCATTAATCGTTCATCCCATTTGAACAAAACTCGAGAATAACGTCTGTGAGATACCACGGAGGATGCATGCCAAAGTATGTCCAGATCCGTCCACTGGGGCCGCTGGCCGCTATAAACCTTAAAAATGTTTTTCTAATTAAAGAAGTAAAAGATAAATCAGGTGAAATGATGGTCACTTAATTTATTTAGGGATGTGCAGAGATTGTATAGGTAGGCTACTGTAAATAGGTTTCAAAAACCTCAACCGCAGAATTAATAACTTGGACAACTTGGCAATGGGAAGTTAATGCTCCTAGCTGTTATTCATTTTTTAATACTAATTATCCAATTGAGAGGAAAAAATAAATAAATTATGCAATTGGAGTTTCTAATTAAGACGCTAATGAAAACAATTAGTTGACATAGCTCCGTCTCGTCTACACCCCAACCATAGTGCAGAGAAACCCACCTGTGGACAATTTAGTGCAATTAGCCTACGCAACTGCCATCCTGCATGTTCGAGCAAATAAGCCTATTCACTGCCCTCGCATTCTCCATTTTGTGCATCACAAAGTAAAGTGGCGCCGCGGTAGTACAGCGGTAAAAGCACCGAATTTCAGTCGGTGCAGTTGTACTCCGAGGATCGGGTTCGCGCCTCGGTCCTGCCAGATCCGAGCATGGCCGGTGCCCTGTGGGAGCGGCAATTGGCGGCTGCTTCCGGGTGGGTGGAGGGGCTCGGAGAGAATTGTCGCACATAAGACAGCCCTGGGAGAGCTGGACTTACGGTTAGGAGCTTGAGGAGTCGCGCCCTGAAGAGGACATGGCGCACTCTATCCTGCAACCGGACAAAGGGGTTGTAGGGTTGGTTCTCTAGCGGTTGCTACACAGGGGAATTGAGTTACACAGGGTCTAACTTGCTGCCAAATTGGGAGAAAAAGGGAAAAATCTGGAAAAAAATAAATAAGTAAACGTACAGTTTTTTAATTCTAATGCAGTGGTTATGATACATAAAATAAATGGAGGATAAAATAGAGATTTCATTAGGAAACTAATAGGAAATTCAAAAATGGAAGACTAAAAATAAGTAAGTAAATTATTGAGATAATAATACAGTGTAAATTACAGTATAATAATACACTTTATTTTTTAATAGAAAAATTGATTATTGCTTCAAATTAAAGAGAAGGGAGAGGTTTTAGTCTCACACCATGGTCTCTGGTTTTGTCATTCTGCTGTTGTCCGGTATAACTACTGCCTCCCATCGCAACCTACAGCATTCTGATGTACCTGGTCTACCAACACAAAAGCTACTTGAGTCAACGGACTACATTCACAAAAATTCCCATAGACATACATTGTTTTTCAATGTTAAACAGGAAATATTCTTCTGATTTGTGTAGAATGTGTATCATTGCACAGCTGCATGTCATATAATACTTGACTTTCTTTAGGCTTTTAACGGCTCAAACCCCCAATTGCCGCTTGCGGCAATATTTCTAATTGTTTTTCTTGTGAGTTCTGCCCGCAAATTTCAATTGGATTGAGGTCAGGATTTTGTAATGGCCACTCCAATGCCTTGACTTTGTTGTCCTTAAGCCATTTTGCCACAACTTTGGAAGTATGCTTTGGGTCATTGTCCATTTGGAAGAGCCATTTGCGACCAACACTTTAACTTCCTGGCTGATGTCTTGAGATGTTGCTTCAATATATCCACATAATTTTCCTTCCTCATGATGCACCAGTCACTCCTGCAGCAAAGCACCCCCACAACATGATGCTGTCATCCCCGTGCTTCACCGTTGGCATGGTGTTCTTCGGCTTGCAAGCCTCACCCTTTTTCCTCCAAACATAACGATGGTCATTATGGCCAAACAGTTAAATTTGTGTTTCATCAGACCAGAGGACATTTCTCCAAAAAGTAAGATATTTGTCCCCATGTGCAGTTGCAAATTGTAGTCTGGCTTTTTTATGGCTGTTTTGGAGTAGTGACTTCTTCCTTGCTGAGCAGCCTTTCAGGTTATGTCGATATAGGACTAGTTTTACTCTGGATATAGATACTTTTGTACATGTTCCCTCCAGCATCTTCACAAGGTCCTTTGCTGTTGTTCTGGGATTGATTTGCACTTTTCACACCAAAGCACGTTCATCTCTAGGAGACAGAATCTCCTTCCTGAGCGGTATGACGGCTGTGTGGTCCCATGGTGTTTATACTTGCGTACTATTGTTTGTACAGACAAACGTGGTACCTTTAGGCATTTGGAAATTGCTCCCAAGGATGAACGAACTTGTGGAGGTCCACAATTTTCTTTCTTAGGTCTTGGCTGATTTCTTTTGATTTTCCCATGATGTTAAGCAAAGAGGCACTGAGTTTGAAGGTAGGCCTTAAAATACATCCACAGGTACACGTCCAATTGACTCAAATAATGTCAATTAGCCTATCAGAAGTTTCTAAAGCCATGACATAATTTTCTGGAATTTTCCAAGCTGTTTAAAGGCGCAGTCATCTTAATGTATGTAAACTTCTGACCCACTGGAATTGTGGTATAGTGAATTATTATAAAAAAATTACTTGTGTCATGCACAAAGTAGATGTCCTAACTGACTTGCCAACAGTATAGTTTGCTAACATGAAATCTGTGGAGTGATTAAAAATGAGTTTTAAAGACTTCAACCTAAATGTATGTTCAAGTAAACTTAACTTGAACCTTACAGCTGTCAACATAGACACCTTATTGGTGAATGTTCTCATGATTTATCTGTCGATGCCTTGCAGAGTATCCAGACCAAGTGTCCATTTCGGCTCAGGACCATCAAGGTCCAATGGTGGAGTGGTCAGAGTATAGGCTGGTCTGCTACGTCCACAATGTCGCTCCCATCCATCTGCTCAAACTGAAGTGATACAAAAGCCATCTGGAGGTTCAAAATGTCACCTTCAACTACACCATGAAGACACCTGCATCTAAGCTGTCAATCCTGACGATCTCCCCCACAAGAGCCGATGACGGAGTTGAGTACAGGTGTGAGGCAGAGCTGGATCTGGGGCTGGAGGGACCACAGCCACCTGTCGCGGTCCAGTCAGAACGATTCAACATCACGGTGCACTGTGAGTTCAGAACATATGAGTGGGAAACATCTGAAGAGGGTAGAATTACTTGCTATATCTGCACAATCCTGAAGAGGTCATTGTTGAGCTCTTCTGTTATTTCTTGTTCTGTTACTTATGTAGACCTGGGTGTTGTTTTAAAATGCTTGCTTGTCTAATTCAGATACACTTCAAGTTAAATAAGAACTCCTTTTTCTTCTGTGCCATAGGTTTGACATGAGTATGCACTTGCCATAATTGAACAAAGAAGGGTTATGTTAGCTGGATCTTAAGAAAGGTCTCCTGAAACAAAATAAGACCCTCCCAATGAGCATGACAATAGAATCACTCTTGTTTCATTCCATTGTTGTCTAATATAAATATAGCCCAGCCAACTCAAACCAGGCTTGCTGCCAAGCACACAGACCTCTGAGGGCACAGGAGATATTGATCATTGACTTGTGAAAATGAAAATCCCATTTTTGTTTTCACAGACAGCCCAGATATCCATATGGAACAAACCTATGAAACGTCTGTGGGTGGCAACGCTGTCTTCAATTGTACTGCTACTGGGAACCCGGTGCCCACATTTGAGTGGAAATACAGGCCCGCTGATAACGTGCAGGTCCAGACCAGCGGGGCCATTTCTCTGCTGACCATCTCGGCAGTCACTGCGGACCAGGCCTGCATGGTCACCTGCGTTGCCAAAAACTCACAAGGACAGGCCAGTGTGGGCTTAATCCTGGCTGTGAAAGCAGGTAAGACGCGTGCTGTAGAGTAGAGATTCCTGGTGCTTTTTGAACACATGACCCACAGAACAGGAGAATGCATTTTCTGTGACCCGCACCTTGTTAAAATGTGGCCTGGTATACTCCGATGCAGAACTGGCATGTTTTTGATTAAATGTGAGCACAGTCCCTTCAGCACAGGTGCACACATGGTAAGTAGAGTGTACTTGAAAGATTAGTCTTGAAAAATTGTACTCTGGAACAGTAAAGTATCTCCTGACATTGGAAAGTAAGGCACACATGTGCAATATGCTGAAAGATTTTTAGTGTGAGGGTTTAAAACACAAGAGCAGAAAGAAAAAAAGATTTCCCCAAAGAAAGTTCAAGCAGTTCCAAGACCGCCTGGGACAGGTGGGGAAAAGGCATATTCTGTTCTCTGCAGGATTTTGGCTGGGGTATGAAATCTGAACTCAAACCTGGAAGGGCACACCCAAAACTTTAGCTAAACATTTCTGTGAGTCCCTTCTGCTAATGTAATTCTACCTCAGTTTTCACACATAATGGAAGCTGTTTAATTTTTTTTTTCTGTACAGAATCCACAGGATCCGCTGGAATAGTTGTGGGGGTCATCATTGCCGTCGTGCTCCTATCACTTTTCATCGGATTAGGTCTCATCATCGCCCATAGGAGGAGATGACAAGTGAGAAAGCAAGAGGAGAACATCTGGAACAAAAACTGCATGGAATCCTGAGTGACCAAGCCTGTATCCAGGCAACTGCACTGCACCCACCCCACAAATCACAGGATCCTCTTTCATTACATTACATTACATTATAGTCATTTGGCAGACGCTCTTATCCAGAGCGACATACATTGTGCATATTCGAACTAGGAACAAGGATTCATATCCATCTTCTATCCTGTGAGCACAAGTGATGTCCTGAACCACTGAATAAAAAGCATTTTTGCTCCGATGTTTCTAGTCCCTTTGTCTTTTCCTTAATGAGAATGTTAGGAACAGATTCACAGGCTGGCCAAAAGTGCAAAGCTTCTCAGGATTTTCAAGGTCGTCAGATTTTTGGAACTCCCACTACCATTGCCTCTGTTGTTAATGCTTTCCCTCTTGTGGTGTACAGACAAGCGTGGTCCACTCCACATTGCCCCTTCCACACAGGTACCATGGATTAAGTCTGAGAAGTGTACATTCCAGCCAGCCACTCCCACTCATAAACATACAGCAAGGGATGTGTTCAGTGAAGGGTTCACATGTTTTTATCCATATCGTTATTATTATTATTATTTTATTTTAAAGGTTATAAAATTGTGTATTCTGTCCTATTCAATATTGCTTGTTATCGTTATCTTCTATGCTATAAAGGCTGGCTGAGTAACCATATGATTCAGACACAAGTATATCACAGGCTGGAATCTTCCAGCTCCTACAGACCTTGAGCAAAAAACTAAAAGGGGGTAGCCTATGCAGTTGGACGGTGGGAAACATAGTTACACAGCCTCTCTTAGATGGTATAAAAGTTTGCTGTAAATAATACTTTTTTAGTATGGTGTTGGAAGGCGTGCTCTTTCTGCAGAAATAAAGACCCTTAAAATTGGTTTTAATGTGGAAGTGTTCTCCTGAATGGACTGCCTCTGTTTTTAACAAGACAGTGGATTTTTTCTTTTAAACCCCTCTGCCCCACACTGAACACTTCTCTTCCTGCTCGTTGCACACTGAACACTCCTCTTCCTGCTCATTGCTTTGTTCCCCTGTTTTACCTCTTCCACCAGCCAATCCCATAAAACAGCATAAATCAGGGATGGGCAACTCCAGGATTTGTGGGCTGGTGTGTATGCAAGTTTTTGCTGCTACCAGTTACCCTGGCTCAATCAGCAAATTAGTCATGTACACCAACACCGATTCACTCGTAAATTAGACCACAATAAAATGCTACAGGTCCAAGGGAAAAGGTCCAAAGAAGGGCAAATAAGTTTGTTCCTGGTATGAAAGATAAAAATTATGAGGATAGACTTAGGATACATAATCTCTTTAAGCTTAGTAAAAGGAGACAGGGGTGATTTGATAGA
The DNA here is from genome assembly GCA_029718625.1 of Synaphobranchus kaupii. Taxonomy (NCBI): domain Eukaryota; kingdom Metazoa; phylum Chordata; class Actinopteri; order Anguilliformes; family Synaphobranchidae; genus Synaphobranchus; species Synaphobranchus kaupii. The sequence goes on from CM056378.1 coordinate 41,381,433, forward strand.
GGCTTTTAAATTCATAAAAGGGATTAATAAAGTGAACTACAAGAGATTATTTACGTTGAGTCCTCTTAGTAGAACGAGGGGGCATAGATGGAAATTAACAAAAGGTAAATTCCACACTGACATTAGGAAGTAATTCTTCACACAGAGAGTAGTCGCTGTGCGGAATAGCTTGCCAGGTCATGCAGTAGAGGCATAAACTCTGTGGCCGTGTCCAAATCAGCACTCTTCCACACTATTGAGTAGCCTTGGTGAGTAGATAGGGCAAGAAAGTCGTAGAGTACGTGAAAAATTTTCTAATTGCAGTATACTTGAAACACCCGGATGACCCACTTACTTCCGGGGTTTCGCTGAGTACATTCGGGAGCACACTTTCCAAGAAGTACACAAACATTTTGGTCACATAAATATGACGTGAAACTTCATTTTAAAAAAATGAGGCGCAGCTTCGCTGACGTTTTCTTTCAAATACAACAAAAATAACACGTGACGGCAATCCTGCGCCCCACTCTTGCGCTGCCATGTCAGTGACATGGCAGCGCAAGAGTGGGGCGCAGGGTTGCCAGATCTTGTAAAACTTTCCAGCCAAATGGCGACTCAAAACTAGCCCAAATTATAGGTTATTTTGAACCGAAACCAACGTATTTAAAATAGAATTCATCATGATTTTACTTTTTTAAATAAGTGTGTGCTTTGCGACTTTTCATTTTTACCCGTGACTGCACTTTAAAAGTATCCCAATTTAGCTGTAAAACCGCGGACATGGCAACACTGGTAGGACGTCATATGACCTGTTTACGACACTTCCACAGTGCGGTTGGAAAATAATATGGCAGACATTTTTCGCGGACTGCTAAACAGTGCACATTAAACAGCACACTTCTGCCAGTGCACTGGAGACAGGGCGCAGTAGATAGGGCTCTGATTCGGACACAGCCTGGGTGTTTTCAAGACCAGGCTTGATATGGTGCTGGATACTATCTAGTTTGTAGGGGAGCGCTAGGTACCCTTTAGTAGTTGGAAAATGGCGAGCATTGTTGGGCTGAATGGCCTGTTCTCATCATTAAGTTATGTTATGTTAAGAACATTCATTGCTGTTCATATCATGGAATCTAGCTAAAATATCAGCTCATGTAAATGATGGGCTAATTAACTAATTAAAAGGCAGAAGTTAGTCTGAAATCCAGAAACAGATACGATCCAGCTTGCCCATCCCTGGCATAAATAAAATGGCCGGGGGAGTGGACAACTGTCAAGCCTATATTTAAATACCCAGTGTGGTCAGAGGTTCCATTCCTTGCCATGGCACTCACTGTACTGTGATCCCATCTATCTGTAACCTTAGCTCTCCCCTGTCTGAATAAGTGAATGAATATTCAATATTCAAATATTCAAAAGTGTCTGCTCTCTTTAAAAACAAAAATTAGCACAAACATACAAAACTAGTCCCATGTACTTTCATAAGGAACTAAAATAAGATTATTGTTTCTCAAAAGACTAACTATATAAAAGATGTTTAAAAATCAATCTTTATATTTGTGCATGTACAATGTGATAAAATAAGAACCAATGTGGTGAAGGGGTGAATTATATGAATGTGTGCTTGCTGCAGCATATCTTGCTTTAATTTGAGCAATTTTGTTTTTATTATTAGGCACACACAAACACTTCACAAGAAGATGATTGTTCAGACTGCCCAGTGCTGATTCTTAACGAGGAATGATGAGAAAATAATAATAATTTTTGTTAAAATAATAAAAACCCACACAAAAAGTATAGAAAACGGTCAGAATATTTTTGTCTAGATTGAGAATAGAGTAGCCTATGGTAGGCTAATTTAAAAAAATGCATTCAACATGCTATTTTTCCACATTGAGAAGAAAATCCCCCACCTGCGAAGGTGATCAGCACGAGAGGGGTAGGCTACGAGTGACTGACACGTGCTTGAAAGTGTACGAACGGAACCTGAGTAACTTCTGTTTACTCAAGAGAGGGAGAGGCACGCGATGCAGGCTACGTTACACATGGCTTGTGGCGGTGGAGGAATGAGCGAGTTTCCTGTTATTTAAATGGGGTTTCGGTCTTACAACACGTCCCGGAATCGCGCATCGAGTCGGCTAAGAACAGGCACCTTTGGACAGCGTTTATAGGGCAGAATAAGGTAAGGGGTAACTCTTTATAATGATGTTTTGCACTGAAAAAAATTGCTGAAGCATTAGCATATATTAGCACAGCCAATATTTGTAACATTTGCTGTCGTGCTGAGTTCATGCGCGGTTCGTTGAGCGTCCTTCGAGAGTAGGCTATCTATCGTAAATTTCCCTGGGACCTTGAATCTGGTTACGCTAAAATGGGTTAGCCTCCCAAACAATACACCAATTAATTAGGCTATTTCTCCGGCATTGTTAATGAGAATAACCCAGGCTGTCAGCAATGTAGGCTATTTACAATGACTGTATGCTATAAATGACTAGCCTAATGGCAATATACTAAATTTGCTATCGTACGAAATACGCTATAACTTGCGCTATATACGGCAGTGTGTGTAGTGTAGCTATATAGCCTAGCCTACCTAATTCCATAACGGTAACCTGTCCGTAGCCTGTCGTGGTTTCAATATGCTACATGTAAAGCTTACGGAAAGCTAAAACTCACCATTGAACATATCTAATCACGAAATGTTTGGTTTAAAAATGATGGTGAGAATTGGTTCGGTCTCGTGATGGGTGATATGGGCTAGGTGTCTAACCTTTATCTTTTCATTTTGGTGAGGAAATACAGGGTAAGTTAAATGTTATTGTCGCTCGTTTCGTAGGACACTATGGGTTTTAGTCATAGGGGAGGTTACTCGCTGACTCGCCTGTGTGCTGATTATATAGGCTAGGCTATGTGTCACAGTGAACTTTGTGCACTGATCGGCTTTTTCCGACACTGAAGTAGAAAATTGAAATAATCATCTTCTACATTTTCCCTATTCAAATACAGTTTGTGAAATTTTAACTAGGCTACTTCGTTGCGTGCGGGGGTGTAGCCCAAGTCATTTCTCCTGTCGAGAGTCTGAAATTTCTGAAAACACCTGAATGGAAAGAAAGTGACAGATCTCCTTCTTTAAAGTTGCGCTCAGTGAAAGGTTATCTAATCGTGATCTGATCATGTTCTGATTATGATCGGCTGCAGTCCCTTCAGCCTCTTTGTAGCATAGGCTACACTCCCATGTAGATTTCAGTTCGGCTCAAGAATAAAATATTTGAACAACTTATTCTGGTATAGCCTATAACGAGTGATTATTAGCTTTTTTTTTGTTTTGTTACTGCCGCACTTACAAGTGTAACACGTGGACATGGCCCGGTTTAGGCCACCTGACAAGTGTGACAGAGTCGGTTAATGCGGTAGTGAGCGGGTATGACTGTTGTATTAATTGAACCAAGGCAGACAGACCCGGATAGGTCGATCTGAGCAGCTACCACTGGTTTAGTGCCTAGTACCACTTTTCCCAGGTACAGATTCAAACATGAGGAATCCAAGTGTTCGAAATCCATCCAGGGACCACCAAAACCCTACTGCAGGCCCACGCAGATTTATCCTAATTAATTAGCTTAATCAGAGCGACTTACACAACTTTTTAGCATTTTTTTTAGATATTATCCATTTATACAGCTGGATATATACTGAAGCGATTTAGGTTAAGGGTATAATGGCAGTGTCCTACCTGGGAATCGAACCTGCAACCTTTCGGTTACAAGGCCAGTTCCTTAACCATTATACTACACTGCTGCACCAACCACTATGTAGTACAAGTTCTCTATGCTCCAGAGGCTTCAGGGAGATACATTTTGGAGCATAGCTTCTTCAACCTTTCTAATACATTTCCTGAAAATATGTGGATGGTTATTTACCCTGTCCTGAGTAATAGGTCATTGAAGTATGTCAATTTCGGTTCCATTATCTATTAGGGTAGTACCTGTTTCTGACCACTCTGACCGCTGTTTTGACTGAACTTTTTTTGACTGGAATATAATTGGTACTGAGGAAAGGAGAACATAGAATGTATACTAGGCTAACTGTTCTGTGACCCTCTCTGTATGTCAATGCGTAGGCCTATTAGATTGTAGTATTACCCTGAGCAGTTGGGGGTTAGACTTTAGACGTTAGACGTTTGATCTTATTCTGTCATCTGTCATGATCATGTCATCAGTAAAAACCACAGAAAACAATAAGTACGCGTAACGGTAGCTGTGACAATTTTCAAAAAAACTAATAAAAAAACATTTTCAAGCAACATAAGAACACAAGGGTATACAATTTTTACTTGAAACGCAATCCAAACTAAAAGAAAGCAAAGTGACAGCTTACATTAATCCACAGCTGAGAGATAAGGTTTCACAGCACAAGAATCATAGTCAACAAGGGTGACAACTTTCAGAGCAAATGCAAGCAGATGCGATAACCACATATCAAAGATTTTATTTGCTCTTGTTTTGTTTGTGCGTAAGTCTGAACGCCTGACACTGTCAGTTAGGATATTTTGGTTATGGTCTTCACTGACTCCAGTAGAACAAAGCCAGCCCCAGTTCTGCCTGAAATTACCATTCTCCCACCCTCTCTGCATTATCTCCATTGCATAGAATGGAAAGGAGAGGAGGAGGAGGAGGAGGGGAAATCAGCCAGTGTTCTAATAGCATTGTCTTCCTGCACCTTCTGTCACCGCAGTTGCTTTCTGCTGGCTTGGTGCAGCTGCTGTGGTAAGAACTAGGGCTACGCCTTTAGCATCACATCAAAGTATGCATGGCATCTCGTCTTTGTTGATGTGGTTGCCACTCTGTCAGAACACTTTTCAGAAGTGTAGTAGATGAGATTTGTCTCTTCTTGGTTTTAGCGTGACGGTTCATGACAGACGGGCTAGAATTTGGTTTCAAAACAAATTCAAAGCCAACATTTACTGTGGCTTTTGTGGTGCCACGCACTTTCACCACTCCAACACAAGAGGGCAGCAAACATCTAGATAATACAGAAGCATAGATTACTTGACGCAGTCAAGCTCGTTTACCTGGAAGCCATGTTAGAAGCCTGCATCTGCCACCCAATATGATGTAAGTAGATGGGACACTCCCATTCTGGTTAGCTTTTCAAAATAATTTTCTCGAAAACAGTCATCTCATTCATTATCCTCACACCTTAGATATAGGCACTGTAGCCTGTCAGGTTTTCTCGCATTCAAACAACTGTACAAAGCAAAATGAACAAAAGGTTTGGCATTTTTGAACATTACAGCACAAAGGCAAAATTAATAATCATGAGTAATCATTTTGTTGGTAAAATGATTTACCTTATTTAGACTACTTTCCAGTTAATACTATGTGATAATGTTAGAATGTATACCCAAGTTGTTTACTATCATTGAGTTTGGTATGTCGTTCTGCTTAAAATCGATGAACAACAGGCAATGTTATACAATTTTACATATTGTCCAAAAGATTTTTTTAGAATGTCCATTTTATTTTTCATATTTTGATTTGTCCATTTATTTGACTGAAATCAGCATTTTCATAGCACCATCAAGCTGTAATGCATAACTAAGCATATTGGATATTTAAAATAAAATAAAAAAAATAAAAAGTGATTTAGGTTGTTTTGGTTTGGAATTGGTATAGGCCAAAAACTATACCACAATGTAAAAAATAGTTTCAACTCATGTTGACAATTTTCATCAGATAATTAATTGTTGATTCAGAATACACACACACACACACACGCACACCAACACAATTTTGGTTACTCCATTGATTAAATGAAATTAATTGTGCTGACTAGTTGTAATAGTTTCATATACTATATACACTGCCCGGCCAAAGAAAAAGTCGCCATTGCACCCGTCATGCATAGTGCCCACTGTACAAGCCTCTGGAGGCAGTGTTATGATCTGGGGTTGCTTCAGTTGGTCAGGTCTAGGCTCAGCAACATTATGCAGCAATAAAAGAAGTCAGCTAAGTACCTGAATGTACTGAATGACCAGGTTATCCCATCAATGGGCATTTTCCAGGACGACAATGCCAAGATTCATCTGGCTCAAATTGTGAAAGAGTGGTTCAGGGAGCATGAGGAATCATTTTCACACATGAATTAGCCACCAGATTCCTGACCTTAACCCCATTGAAAGTCTTTGGGATGTGCTGGAGAACACTTTACGGAGTGGTTCGACTCTCCCGTCGTCAACACAAGATTTCAGCCAAAAATTCATGCAACTCTGGATGGAAATAAATGTTGTGACATTGCATAAGGTTGTCGAAACAATGCCACAACAAATGCACGCCGTAATCAAAGCTAAAGGCGGTCCAACGAAATATTAGAGTGTGCAACTTTTTTTTTTTGGCCGGGCAGTGTATATCTACTTTTGAAGGTTGTAAAAAAAAAAAAAAAAAAAAAAAAAAAAGAACTATCCTTAAACTCCAGATGGGGAATCAAACCAGTCATTGCATCCTTGAGCAAGGTACTTATCCGGAATTGCTTCAGTAAGTATTCAGCTGTATAATAGATGGTAGGTAAAACACATACACTGTGTAGATTGCTCTGGAAAAGAGAATCTTCTGAATAATGTAAAGTGCACATTTTGAGGCCTCACATTTTAAGAAGGCTGTATTCCTCTCAATTTATTGATGTTTGTTTATATATTTCACCACAGTAAGCAGATACTTTATTTTTTATGCTTAGTTACTGCTAAGTTCAGAGATTTTATTGTCCTCCTGGAAACTTATTTATTTATTTTTTTTAGTTTTGTATAATGTCAGCATGCTGTGCTGACAAGAACAGGCCTTTCAGGCCATCTTGGCATGCCATTTTCCCTGTATCAAAAATAAGCTATTCTGGGCTTTTGTTATCGTTCCTTTGTCTTACCACCATAGCTTGCAGAAATGGCAGCATCCACTTCCTGTACTGTCTTGTCATTTCAGTTTCTAGGCTTGTCTGTGTGCGCTCTGGAAGGGCTGCCTGCTCCTGGCTTGATTTCCATTGGGTCAGATGGCCTTATTTATTTTCTGTGCACACAGAATAAGACTACCTTCTGCAGCTGCCATTCCTCCACCGCCTGCAGACATGCTGAACACAGGGTCTTTTCTTTTCGTCATGCTCCACCCTAACATTGTTTGCTTGGGAAAAAAACGCTTGCATAACTTCCTTTATGAAGTTCATTACGTCTCCATTGACGAGGGCAGATTCGGGGCAGGTGTGACGTGCCTTAAATAAAGTTGAAGTATCCTCTTGACTCACAAGCTTTTCCGATCAGATGGCTGCACTTGCTGCTAACGCGAGAGAAGCAATATGGCAGAAGCAGCTTGTACAGTGACGTTATGCCTCCAGAGGTTGTACGTATGCGTATTACCCGATTATTCTTTAAAAAAATGTTTTTAAAAGCTGGCCTAGTTTAATCTCATTTTCGGCTGGAACAGTTTCCAATGGAGACCTAAGGCACGTGCAACCTGAGACCACGGCATTCATGGACAAATGTACCTGTGTAATGCCAAAACTGATGTTTATGCTTAGTATTGTGAATTAATGTTGTAAAATTAATCTGTTCACTTGCTCAGCCCCTGGAAACATAATGAACAAACTGAACTCAGGTTCTAAATAGGCCAGAAAGTGAACGATCCCTTTAAGTGGCTTAACAATGTAATTTAGTGTATAAATATGGAATCACAGTTTAGACTTACTTTCTTATTCCATATACAGTGTGTTAAATAGTCACTGTGTAACAAGAACGGGCACTGGATGAAGGTGTCAGAAATTAACCATTTTTAGAGTTGCCATTTTAGGGGGCCCTGGGAATTAAAATATTTGGGACGTCCTAATTTAAAAGGGGGCTACTTACAAAAAATAATTCATATGGTTTTATTGTAGTATGTCTTTATGAATCATCTGTTTTAAGCACTGTGCAGGTATTTTTTATTTGAACGTTTTGTTCAATGTACATTTGCTACATTACCATTACACTGTTGTCTAAAATATTAGTAAGTTGGAAAAAGCCAACTGTTCTTTTTATTATTTCTACTTCACATTCCACCCAAATTTGTATATCCTCCTAAGATCTGTCAATTCATTGTTGTCCCCTACAGGGGACATGAGTCTCTGGTCTTAATCTCAAGAACCATGTATTCTACAATGCTGAAACCTACATTCCAAGGGACATTCAATAAAAATGAAATATACAGTTGAAGTCGGATGTTTACATAGACTTAGGTTGAAGTCATTAAAACTCATTTTTAACCACTCCACAGATTTCATGTTAGCAAACTATAGTGTTGGCAAGTCAGTTAGGACATCTGCTTTGTGCATGACACAAGTAATTTTTCCAACAATTGTTTACAGACTGATTATTTCACTTTTAATTCACTATCACAATTCCAGTGGGCCAGAAGTTTACATACACTAAGTTGACTGTGCCTTTAAATTTTTCATATTTGGTCGCATATCCTTTGGCTTTGCAGGCCATGACTTCCTGATGTCTGTGACCCAACAACATCAAAAGACTCTTGATATCTTATTTTCTGGTACTCTTACAAGTGATACTATAATGTCTCTGCATTTGAATGGATCTCTATGGGAATTGGGGGGGTGGGACTAGATTTAGCTGTACATTACACTGGAACAGTATGGAACACATGGTTGGCTAAATGGTGGTAAGTTATCAAGGGTGTGATGTATCAAACAAGCCTTAAATCATCACTCTGCTCTGCCGCCAGAAATACAGTAGATATGGACGGATAAATTGAAGGGTTTCTTCTCCTGACTTATTTTTCCATAGAGTTCAATAGGAAAATTTGTCAGGAGAAACAATCCTTAAAGTGATCCATCCATATATACTGCATATCTGGCAGCAGAGTGATGGTTTGAGGCTTGTTTGATACCTCAGACCCTTGACGACTTACAGCCATTTTACCAATCATGTGTTCCATACTGTTCCAGCATAATTTACAGCTAAATCTAGTCCCACCCCCCAATTCCCATAGAGATCCATTCAAATGCAGAGACGTTATCGTCCATATCAACATTTTGACGAACTGTGCAGCCACTCAGCCGCAGGTATAACGGTCAATAGACTGCGCACGTTTGACTCACGCATGTCGACATGCTAATATTTTTGAACAAAAACATGTTAGACTAGCTAAGTTATCTAGCTGTCAGCCCACGTTTGTTTGCGGCTTGGGTTTAAACTGAGTTAAATGGAAAAGAAAAGAAAAAAACTGCTTTGATATTTTCTTAATTTGCAATTTAACGCATTTTAATGTGTCTTTTTATTTATTTTATTTATCTGAATTCATATACCTTAAGGTTATTCTACACTTTTTGTTGCTTAATGGTAAAAGTAATACAATAAACATTATTTCTTGATCTGAACTTTAGCATAGGCTACTGGGCTACTATTTCTTCTGCCCCCCCCCCCCTTCAAACGAGTAACCGAATACTATTCGAATAGAGAAAGTGAGTATTTGAATACTAATTAAAATATTAACGTAGCTTAGTTAGTCTATGTAGACCTAACGTTAGATTTGAGTGAATGACGGCCGACTGGACATCCGGGTTCCAGAAGTACACTTCCAAACACTATAAGTACAACAATAAATCCCAAAACACTACTATAGCCTACACTACACAACTATATAGAATAGAATAACTTTTTCCCTTGAGGGAACTTCACTTGTAGCCACCAGCAACAAGAAAAAAGACATAGACAGTGGGGCAGACCCACAACACACAAACATATCAAATAAAGACAGTCAATAGAATCATTGAATTAATCAAACAAATTAAGTGAATTAAAGTGAAGGAGTTGAGTGGAATACAGCCAAATGTCATGATTAAAAATTGAGCATCAAAAGCAGTAACGGCTCCCCATCTGCCCCCGCTGTCCTGAGATGTCCAGTGTCATCAAGCAGTCCAACAGCTGTAGGAACAAAGCTGTCGACATATAACATAACTCCGCCTCCATGACTTTCCTCCATACACGCAGTATCTGTCCAGTCGAAACGGAGTCGAATCGAAGCACTGATCTGCCTCAGCCTCCCCAGTTATCGCCTCACTCCTCCCCCGCATCTTCCCTTCCCTTCCCTGGTGACCTTTTGAGGATTGCCTGCAGTCCTGGATCAGTCTTGATAGCTTCAACTCTGATGAAGAGCGATGGTAACTTTGTAGCTGCAGATCTAACGGACATTCCCGAATATATGTTGTCTCCATGGAGACGACCATAAACAAAATTATCCCAACTGGGTAATTCGGCAATATTATCAAAACGAGCAGCAGGAGTGCCCTGAAAAATCTCCAGCCCGCTTCCCCGTCCCACAGCAGACAACACAGCCCATGAAAAAAACTAAAGACAAAAGCCTGACGCAACAAAACACATTCAAATTAACAAACATGAACACAAGAGACAGCTGCACTACATGTCGCCATTACAGTATATACAAGAAAGCACTAAAAAGAAAATGTAATTAACTTTTGATTATAAAATGATTGCAAAAGTGGTTGAAAATGAGGGAAAGTTATTTGATTGCATCATTCGCAATGCTCTTAAAAAATGTTAAAGGGTAAGTACACCCTAGATCACTTTTTTGTTGTTGCTGTAAACGTGTTTGTATGCCTACCTTATAATGAAACTTATTCATCCATTCCGTTATTTCAACAATTCTGAAGTAATGTTGTATATCATAAGAAACTGGTAGAAAAGTGTCTTTGTGCTGCCCTCTAACGATTGAAATTCCCTTCCTGATCCCCACACTGCCCCCGCCCCAATTGTGATGTCAGAGTACCTCTTTGGAGGTACCCCAAGTCATATGGATAATTGTTGTCACCCACAATGGAAACAGCCGACACCTGATTGGTTAGACCCACTACGTTCCTTTCGTTTTGGCTCCACGTTTTGAAACCGGAACATTGTGGCGTCCTGTTCATAAACTCTCTTATTCCACCTAAATAGTCCACTAAAATATGTTTCTGAAAATATTTGAGGTGAGAAATAGGCCATGCAGTTGCTGAATCTTGATTCATATTTGATCTGCAACATTTGACAGTTTGATCCGAGTTAGACAAAATCATTTGTACATTGTACATTCATTTATGCAAATGACGATGGACACAACTCCTCTGCCGCCACCCCTCTCCCACGCTCACCCCACAAAGTATTTTTCAAAATTGTGTAGTAGGCGGAGACAGGCTGAAACAGTGGGTGCACTTACTCTTAAGTATGCAGTCTTGTACTTTTGCCTTTTTTCCATTTTCCAAAGATTCTTTTGCTCTTTTGTCAATTTTTATAATTTCTTGATTCGTATCGTAGCTGGATGGCTCGGTTCAAGGCTTAAAACACTTTAGCTAGGGACTTCACAATGTCTATTAAATGTATATGGAGCAAATGAATGATCAATTTACTTGCAGAACCAGGGCCGCTAAAAAGTGGGCGGTCACTGTTCAGCTCTATGCTGCACCCCATTTAGGGGGAATAATTCAGACTAGCTCCCATAGAAAACAACAGTATAAGAGGAAGACGACAAAGATTTTTATTTTTTTTAAACCTACAAAATTCCCAAAAGCTGTTGCGTTGTGAAATGCACAGCAAATGTATTTTTAAAAAACCTAACTTGCGTTTTGCACGTTTACCATGTCTGATCAGAAGTCCAAAAAGAAGAGCCCTGAGGCTACAGGGTATTAGGAGTGAGCAGGTGGACGGAAACTATGGGGTCCTGCATCTCCACATATGTCTGCGGAAAGCACTTTCTAAATAAACGTCATACACAATATGGATAGTTAGAACTACAGGGTTCAACAATACAGGTGGCCTGAAAGTTGAGAGCTCACTGTTCCGATCAGGCCAGTGCCCTTAATCTGACCTCATTAGGCTAAATGTCTAGCTGGAGATATAGTTAGGCAGATGGCCAACTAAGAAGCATCCAGAGGCAGATGGTAAATTTTATATGTTTATCACCGGCATACAACACAATACCAGCTATTCATCTCAGGAATCAAACAACACAGAAATACAGTTAGCTCAACTGCTGTTCAACTACCGATTAGCTTAATTCTAACAACTATGGAAACCCCTATAAGACGCGCTAACGAAAAATTGCAATATGTAGCAAATGCATATGTAGTTTAACAAATAACTATTTTTGGGTCTCAGTAACGTTACCACACTGAAATATTGGAGAAAAGTAAACTTGTTGATTTCGCTGGAACATGTACTGTAGTCAGGGGCTGTACATGAACTGTAGTCAGGGGCATGTCGCCAGACCAATCAAGTCAAATTTAACATTGTATGTTGCCCGCTTGATGCTGGGTAGTGATGTAGCATAATTGGTGGATGTATTGTGGTAGTTATATACATTAAAAACATATCTTTCGTTGTTTGTCTTTTATACAGGGTGTCTTTTTTTTGGTGCGTCTCAGGGCAATCCCGTTGGGTTGAATGGACATATTTCCCTTTGTATTTCCTCAAAGAGGGCCATGAACCGTCAAGTACCCGGATTTGCCAGTGGTTTATTGCCTGCTTAAATTTTTATTTCCTATTAATTTCAGCTGAACCATATTAGTTAATATCAGTTATATCAGTATCATATTAGTCAATTCCATGCATATATTAGTCTGTTAACTTAAATTCAGATTCTGTTCAACTCCATTTTATTAGTCCGGTTAAATGCAATGCTGCTCATATTAGTTCAGTTCTGTTCCCTCCTATTAGTCAGTTGCTCATATTAAACTTTCAATCATGGTTAATATTGGCTCAATTGAATACAATGCCCTTAATGTATTATAGTTTATCAGAATTGATTCATTCTAATTATTAAATGTCAATAAAATTGTATTAGTTTCTGATTATTATATTTATCCTATAATTATTACATTTATGTTATATGTTTTGTTTGTTTTCAACATTCTTTAAAAATATGTTTACATGTTTCTTGAAATTATTGCTACACAAATAATTATGTTCTGCTACATTTTATTTCAAACAGTTCCATTCAGCTTTCAGTTCATATAGCCTATTTCAGTTCAACATGCTCATAGCCTACTAGCACATGCCATTGCTAACAATGTCTATTGTCTGTTGTCTAATGTCTAATTTATATTCCCAAAACATAGTGTTCACTCTATACTTTGCTGTTCTTGCTTGCCAAATAGTCTAGTCTACTGTCTGTGTAACATCATGTCATATTATATATACGCGTTAGCGATAAAATAATGTTAGAAATGTAGGCTATAAATAAGTAGACTGAGGTCACGCACATAAACTCTTTGTATCTTGCAGGGGCTGCATGACGAAACATCTTACAACGGAGTTTACAGAGTTTACCATCTGGCTGAGTAACTTCCTGAAAGTCGCCTAGCACAGAAGTGTCATGTCTGCAGCGCTGACACTTGGTGTGCGTCACATGGTCTAGGCACAGCTTCGGTGGACGGGATATTCATAAAAGAGGCGCATTTAGTCATAACATCATCATCCTTGCGAATCAGAGGGCGTAAATTGAAACGCTCGCTTTGTTCTGCGGAACCCCTCCTCGCCTGACAGGGCGGAAGGTACGGATTACAGTATGGGTCAATCCCCCTCCGTATCGCCGTACTCCACCGTCGGCTCGGCTAAAGCGAAAGGAAAATCGGCGGAGATTGCAGCAAGGCGAATGAGAATACGAAGAATAACAAACGAGGAGCAAAGAGGTGACCGGTTTGACCGGAATCTAACGAAAAGTAAAGAGCTACCCAAACTGGAGGAGACGCTGTCGGATATTTCTTCGGCGGAGCTCGTAGTAATCGGCAGCCGGATTTGGGAGGAACTCGAACCAAGGGAGCTACTTCGCGGTCGGACAGAGATAGACCAAATTTCCGTTACCAAAAACCCATCTAGTGACCGGCGTGAACCAGTCCGTGCTGTTGTGAACAGGTATGTGGACGGAATCGGTGGGGAATTAGATGCCGAGTGGTGCGATCTGCGGGCCAACATACTCGGCAGAATCGACTGCACGAACCCCCAACGCGACGGCGCAGACACAACCGGGGATCGTGACAGAGATGCCTCGGTCCGGACTATGGAGAATCAAACATTCAGAGATAATTGTACCGAACAGGGCAGAAGCGGTTCGGAGGCCATGGCACCACGGGAGTTGGTGGTACCGGTTGGTTCAGACGGACTGTGCCCGTCCGAGCAGACTATGAGACAGACTCTACTGAGCTTGCGTTTGGACGCTCCAGAAAGAAGTGGCGTGACTGGTTCGGCAGACTCGCAACTAACTAACTCCATAGACAGTATAGTAACTCGTACTCATGTGCTAATGACTAAAACACCAGCACCTACTTCCCCTTGTCCGGTCAAAGCGTTCAGACTGGGAGAAAGGACTCGTAGCTGTCCCGTAGAGTCGGGAAACAAGTCCAACCCTGTGAAACGACACGAAGGAGTTCAGCGAAGCATACCACCCAGTCAGAGTTTCCCCGGGACAATACCGCGACTCATAGTGACTCGGGAACCGAGCCCAAATCGAACAGGGGAGTCGTGCCTTCACGAGGGCAGTGGGATCTCCGTGGACATACCCATGGACGAGGAGTCGCCGTGTTCAGACAGCGGCTGTGGAGGCTCTCCGGCGCCGTCCCTAGTGCTCCGAAAGCTCTCGAGCTCGTCCTCTGCTGGGCTGTCGTCGGCCTCGTCGTTTGAGGAATCCGAGGACGATTTCACCGGTAGCGACATCGAACCCAACATAACTACAGCTGTGTTTAACAGTATGCTTTGTAGTCCGGATGAAGTGTCTGGGGTGAGTTTGTGATTCTAAGACACGCACACACACGCTTTCTCTTTTACTATGGCAGGGAACAACACTGAAACGTACAGTGACGCTATTTTCTTTTTTAATAGGAAGTCAGAAAAGTCCCTGGAAATTTCCCCCCCCAAAAAATATAGAATTAATTTTGCTGTAACAATACAATTCTGTGGCAAGCTAGCCTCCTGGTTAGAGCACCCCGTTTCATGGCGGTAATAATATACCACGTGACACTATTGTTGCAGATGTGTTGTGGAATTTCTGACTGAGACTGGCTGACACAGTCGCACATCACTGTCGCGCACAAACAGTGAGCTGTTCTCCCGAGAAAATGCAAAAACAGATGTTTGCGTCGCTCTTTTCCGGAGAGGGAAAAAACACAAAATGTAATCCAGACTGTCACATGGTTGCCCCACCTCCGTGGAAAGCTTCGAGTGTCAGATAGGCGAGGGGCAGGGGGAGTCTTTTCCATCGGAACCTCATTTTGGCTGCTTGCCTTTTAAGTATGCTGTCGTTATGTATCTTCTCTCAAACACAGAAACTGCTACTACTAACACTACCACCACTCCATTACTTATGTAATAATAATGTTTTAATATTATTCGTTTTATAATAATTTTTATAATTATTATTGTCATTATTTTTTATGAATTAGCTTGTATTCACAGTAAGAAAGACATTTATTCAGTTTTTGAATATCTTTGGCTATGCAAACACAGTTGTTTCACAGAATAGTCTCACAGCCTGTGTGATTTGGTTGTTCACATTTTCGGCAAATTTCCACAAGTTTGTGGAAGTTACGGTTCTTTGGAAGCAAGGCTGTGTGTAAGTTACCTATGCACAAGTAAGTATTTCTGTTTTTGTGTGTGTGTGTGTGTGTGTGTGTGTGTTTTCCATTGTGGAGATGTATTGTAGTGTGTGAGAGGTGATGAATTACTAAGATGGTGGTTCTGCAACATGATGTGGGTTTATTAATATAAATCACATGAATTTCCGGGAAATAGGCTATAATATTAACTAAATAATTCAGTTAGCTTCCCATTCCAACTCGCAAAAACGAAAATGCGCTGTAGGTGCCAAGCAGCAAACAGATTGGGATTTCAAAACTGAAAACCATGTAGCCTCCAGGACTACAGTCATTCACACGCATACAAAGACGCGAATGGCCAGTTAGCTAGAAATAATTTATTTTATACACTATTTGATGCACCAGCACAGAATATTATTGTGTTCTGTGTGGTGAAGATTGCCACTTTAGCTGTACCCCTAATCAGTTTGTTTCATTCTGTTTTTAAACATTGATTTAAGAAAATGCTGTTGTAATGAGGTTCACGTAAATTGGTAAATGATAAACAACCCGGGAATTTTCTGCGCGCCAGACACCCTTTCCTGTAGCTCCTCGCCTGTTATCTTTCCCACCTCTCTGTGCTCCTCACACCTCCTCCACATGTGCTCCGCTGCTCCTCCAATGTCCCCTCTGCAGGACAGGGCCTTTTGTAACGGGACGGACGTGATCATAGTGACCGGTTTTAAGAGGAGAGGGCTGAATCGCAGCTCGCAGGAAAGGGCGCATGGCAACCTGCCGTCCGGAGACAACAAAATGCACACGTGGTGCTCCATGCCAACATCGCATAAATGTAATAATCAACACGCAATGTCACACAAAGGGAAAAAACATTCCCTTCTTTGCTATCCGTTGGCCTACTGTACACAAGGGAAATAAAGGCATGGAGCTCTCACCCTTTCTCTCACCCTCTCTCTCGCTCTCGCTCTTACTCGTGCACACACACATTACCCTGCATAAGATCTATGAAAAACTGTACGACTGCAATATGATCATTTTAATAAGCATATATTATGATTGGCAAATAATTATTTATTATTAATATTAATGGTGGTATCAATATTGCAGTGATTAAATAAATTTAGCAGCGGACTTTAAACCCTAAAGCATTCAGACTGTTTTTGTGCAGGTTGAGGGGTCTCACCCGATGAGTCCTAACGAAGCCTCACCTCAGATTGTTCCAGATCAGTGGTCTCCAACCCTGTTCCTGGAGATCTACTGTCCTGTAGGTTTTCACTCCCACCCTAACAAAGCACACTTCATTCAACAGCAAGAGATCTCGTTGAGCTGCTAATTAGTAGAATCAGGTGTGCCAGATTAGGGTTGAAATGAAAACCTACAGGAAGGTAGATCTCCGGGAACAGGGTTGGTGACCACTGTTCCAGATGATGTCACTGCATGTGCATTCTTGTGTTGCGAGTGATGTCATAAGTGCCCAGCAGGAGAGTCTAATTCAGGGTTTCAGACAGTGGAGAAATGCAAGGAATGATGGGGACTGGAAAAACAGGATGCTGTTCTTAGGAATTGACCAATCAGATTGCGGATGCCTTTGCCAAAGGTAATTTAAAAAAAAATTCTAATCCATGTGTAATTTCCTGACGCTGTTTTTAACATTTTTTAATTCCTCTAAATAAAATGTAATTGGTCGTAAATAAGCTCTTCTCCCTTCAGTGCATTACCGTCTATTTGCACTTCTGCATTGTCTGCGTGTGAATGACTGTAGGCCCGGAGCATTCTGTGTTGCGCTTGAGTGCTGAAGCGATAGGCTACATTGTATTCAGTTTTGAAATCCCATTCTGTTTGCTGTTGGGCACCTACAGTGCAGCCCGTCGCATATCATAGACTAATTGCAAAAAATAATAGCACTAACCACTGGTTGTTGTTTAAAGTGGATAAAACGGCAATAGACATCATCTCGTTTTCGATCCCATCATTGATACTGCCATAAACACTTCACAATAATTAAAGATGGAGGACAAGCTTTATTTTGAATAGGCCTATGCATTATTAAAACAAGCGCAGCATAGAGTGCTTCATTGCGATTGCCTAACTGAAACAAAGTACAAAGATGGGATGGATTCATTTTATTTGCAGCATTGACAATGTGTTTATCATTTTAAAAAGGGCCTTTTTTTTTTTGACGATTAAAAAATAAGTCCTGGAGCGGCGCTCTGGTGCGTGTTATAGCACCAGCCTACACCCCTGACAACAACGTAAAACAACAATTTTATTGGGAGTAGGCTAACATTAGCAAACTAGTTAATCTCTTTCAAACGGTAGGCTATGTGATATTTTATGTACGCTAAATGTATTATATATTTAGCCTTCTTCGTTGCAGTTGACACTTGACATCAGCCGACAGCAAATTGTCAGGACTAGAGTCATTCACACGCATACAATGCAGGCCTAAACGTAGGCCTAGGCTAAATCACAACTTGATTGTAAAGTAACACAATAGGTGGATAGTAATAATAATAATAATAATAATAATAATATAAATAATAAAATAATAATAGTAATCATAAATATCATATTAAGTCACTTCATGTGACTTCCAACATCTGGTCACACCAGGTCAGATTCAGTTGCGTCCATTCTTAACAGTTCAGTGCGACCTCCTGTAATCAGATCGCAGTTCGGATTTCTTTCCCCAGCTATACACTTCCTGGAAAATGTCATTCAGTGTTCGTGAGGTTGTGCTTCTTTTAATTTGTTGAGATTGTGTAGTCGAGGTAGGGCCTGTGTAACTGCGGAGAAGATTGCGAGGCAGTAGCAGAGGTGTGCTATTAATGCGAGCGTTCCTTTTCTGGGTGCAACAGCTGTTTCGGTGGAGAGGAGGCTATGAAGTCTGATTACGTCCAGACTACAAGCAATTCCAATCTCAAAGTGTGCTAGGCCACCTCGCCAAGTGGTTTGGAAAATCCGATCCCAATGCGAAAATCCGATTTGTGCGCGTCCAGACCTGTCAATTAATGCAGCCTAGCGATATCGGATGCCAGAAGTCGCATTGAAGTGACTGGTGTAACCGTAGCCTCTGATGATGGCTATAGGACGATCTGAAAATAGAGATGATTGCCCAACCCTAGCGTAGACACACAATTGTGCACGTGCACACGGACACACAATCACGCACACAAACACACACACAAACACACACACACGCATCTGTTTTGAGTTGTTTTGCTTATTAGGATCTGTGCCTTTTCAGAATGTGCAAGTGTGCGCAAACCTATTTGCCTGCTTAGCCGTTCCCAGTTGACTGAGTCTGCGTTTGGGGCAAGCGTTTTCGGGGTGTCTGTGATGGTGCTCCGACTCCTCGAACGGGGGAAGCTCATTCATATTTGAATATACCCGCCCCTACATTTTGGAATAATTTCCTATACTCAGCTGTAGACCAGTACTGTCCCTGCAGTCTGTGAATTTGGGACCATGGGACGAACTGCACTCTGCTGTTGTTTTTGCAGTTCAAGTTTCTGTTGTCTGTTGTATGGTACTACTGTATGGAGAAGGGTTAGGAACCGCAGCATCGAAGTGAGTGCACACACTGGGACATGCATGCACAGATATACAGACACACACCCACACACACACACTCTCGCACGCACACACGCTCTCTTAGTAGCCGGTGATATAGACCCATTAGTATTCTGTCTGTGCCCATGTTGGCCCATTGACAGACATATTTATTTTCTGCTCTCCGGCATCAGCTCTGGAGATATGAGTCACGCTGTTTTGAATTGTTTTGCTTTTTAGGATCTGAGCCTTTTCAGATTGTACAAGTGTGCGCAAATCTATTTGCATGCCGAGCCGTTCTCATTTGACTGAGTCTGCGTTGGAGGTGAGTGTTTTCGGGGTGTCTGTTAGGGCTGCACAATTAATCAAATTTTAATTGTGATTACAATTTTGGCTTTCCACAATTACTAAACAAAAGTAATCGAGTGACGATTTTGAAGGCACAGTCTGTTTACAAATGAGAACTCAGTTTACTGGACTTTCTCTGGTTTTCTATGTCAAACCTATTTTACCTCCCTCACAGTAGAGGGTTAGGGTTAGAAAATTTGAAAATATAACCATTATTCTGTTCATACAAAATGTTAAAGTGTAATAAAAGTATCTTTCGAAAACCAATGAATAATCGTGATCTCGATATTGACTAAAATAATCATCATTATAATTTTTGCCATAATTGTGCAGCCCTAGAGTCTGTGATGGTGCTCTGACTCCTCAAACGGTGGAAGCTCATTCATATTTGAATATACCCTCCCTTGAGTTTTTCTTCATTTTGGAATAATTTCCTATCCTCAGCTGTAGACCAGTACTGTCCCTGCAGTCTGTGAATTTGGGACCATGGGACGAGCTGAACTCTGCTGTTGTTTTTGCAGTGCATGCTGGGGGAGATTCTGTTGTCTGTTGTATGGTACTACTGTATGGAGAAGGGTTAGGAGCCGTAGCAACGAAGTGAGTGCACACTGAAACATGCATGCACAGATATAGACACACACATGCATGCACGCACACAGACGCGCACACACACATGCATAGGCGCGCACACACGCACATAAACACAGACACACAGACACGCTTATGCGTTTAGGCGGATGCAAACATATTCACAGTTCAGGGAGTGTAATGGAAAATTGGGCTGAAGGCGGTTCCGTTGCTAGGTGACAGGGTTGCCTTATATGGTGTTTTTTTTCTTTTCTTTTTTTCTTTCTCACCCTGCAGTGTCTCTGAAATTGCGTCTCAGACCAAACTTGCTACAGTGAGACTGTTTCCAGAACGTTCCTCCTAAACCTCACTGCAGTGAGACAGAGGTCAGGGGTAGTACTGTATGTATTAGTACAGATCTGAGAAACCCTGGACCGCTGCAATTGTTACTCTGTCTATTTTCCTACATTGTGTGCGTGCGTATGTGCCCGTGTGTGTCTCTGTGTAGGTGACACGGGGCCTGAAACTGTGGTTAAAATGTACTTCAGAAGGGGAGGGGATGTGGTTATGTTGTAATTAAACAGAGTGAGTGAGAGAGACAGAGAGAGAGAGAGCCATGTGTCAAAAAATTTAAGAGGGCAAAATTAATGTGATGGGCAGGATCTTCTCTTCTCAATTCAGTTAGATATTCAAATTGCTTTATTGCCATGAAATGCAAATGGAAAATATTGCCAAAGCCAGTATGAAACTGAACAAGTGCAACGAGTATTTATTTTACATAATTAACGTGAGATTAACAAAAGCACCGGTGATAAAAATGACTAACTGTTAAATAGAATAAAGAAAAAATTAAGGTACTGACATTCAAGTTGATATCAATAAACAATATTTTCCTGTCCATGTTGACTGATGCCAAAACTTATAACGGCCATACGTACATACATTATAGCACAAATGCAAACTGCCCCAGACATCAAACTTGTGAAGGATAAACGTAACGTAATTTATTTGTATATTTCAGCTTTGCTTACTTTCTCATTGAGCAGACAGAATGAGGGAGAATACACAGCCAGGCATTACAGGTTAGTTTAGAGAACAGGATAAATAAAAACAGTTCACTCTTTGTAAAACACTTCTTTCAGATCTTTCACTTTTCCACTTTTGACGGTGTCTTAAGTCTTTCAAACTGAAAGTTTTTTGTTATTTTCGCTCACATTGGCAAAATCCCACACTGTCGACATTTAAATTTAATTTACAGCGTCAGTGATGTATGAAGCGTGTCAACTCTCTGCCGTAGTATGTGGTGTTATCATGGCGTCCATAATCATAGCATAGGGTCAATACCAGTAAGTTAATTTAAAGTTATCATGGGAAGATAAGACCCCTATATTACCATGCATCCCTAATAAAAAAGGTATTTTAAAGAGAAAGACTTCTACATATGCGTTACATAATAATAATAATAATAATAATATCTCTGTTATATTGTTAGGTAGTTGCTCACTGTTCCCTCAGGTTATGAGCATTATGACAGGCTGAAACCTGTTGTGCTGCGAGTGGGGCTGTTGGCCGTTCTCCTAAAATGACTTGTAGATTTTTCTCATTTGTCAGGGAAGAAGGCTTTGTTTTTAAGCCAGGAAAATTTACTGAAATATACACTCTTGTCTTAGTTACAACATAAACGTTTTGTCTTCTTTTTTCAGTTCCTAAGGTGTACTCACTGAGCCTGTACTTGGCTGGGATCTGTCTCTGCAGAGACGAGATACTCTGCCAGTGTGTATTCTCTCTTTTGGACCCCATAGCAATTGAGTTGAATTTTTGTGTGTTTGTTAATGTTCCAAATAAATGGTTTTGATTGGTTCATAGTTCGCTGTTAGTCATGATGAAGCAGTCCTTAACTGAAGCTGCTCTGTGCTGGTGAAGCTGCTGTGTTTTTGTGTGGGTTAGTGAAGCAGTGTTTATCGGGAGCTGCTGTTTGTTAGTTTGGGTAACTGAAGCAGTGTATATCTGAAGCTGCTCTGTTAGTGCGAGTTAGTGAAAAAGTGTGTTATCTGAAAGCTGCTGTGTGTTCATGTAGGTTGGTGATGCAGTGCTTATCTGAAGCTGCTGTGTGTTGCGTTCTCACTTCGAGCAATTCGGTCGCCCAGTTGCCGGAAGTCCATTCACTTTCTATGAAGCTGAGTGATGGTCAGCGACCTGAGCAGCTGGGCAACTGAGCGACAAAAATCGGCCAATAAATGCATTTTAACTGTTCGCGGCCATCGCCTGTAACAGTTAATCAGAGTTCCGCGCTGCCTATTTCTCCAACTGATATGATACCATTTTGTGAATAATTGTTCCAGCCCACTTCACTCATTGCAGCAATGGAAGATCATCTAATAATTATGGTCCAATCCTACCCTGTCCTGTTCAACCCTAATAACATGTTTTATAGTTTTATACACTACTAGAGATATTATCTATCTATCGATCTATCAAGAGAGAGAGATCGAGATCGCTAGCTAGCGAGAAAGACAGATATATCGCAAGCTACCTAGCTAGAACAAATAATAATTATCAGTGTCATGACATAACTATAACGAATAGGCTATATGGCAAATGCGTCTTTGATATATTGTGCATTGCCATTGTTTCTCTTCATAAAAATGTTTGTAGCTGCACAAGCTGCCTTAAGGGAACACAACGGGAAGCTCTTGCCCTGCCCTCAGCATAGTAGACTTGACAGATGCTGCGACCAAGTTGCTCGCTGTGAGAACGCAGTGTTTGTGCGGGTTAGTGAAGCAGTGTTCATCTGAAGCTTCTCTGTGTTAGTGTGGGTTAGTGAAACTGTGTTTATCTGAAGCTGCTCTGTTAGTGCAGGTTGTTGATGGATTAGAGATGGTCAGAAACAGCAGAATGAAGGGACCCTTTCCCAGGCTGACCTCTGACCTTAGGTTTTTAGAGCCGTATGTAAAATGTAGTGCCCTTGTCTGCATTTGATTAAGAATTGGATACCCCCCTCTCTCTTGTTCTCTTCTCTCTCCACTCCTTTCTCTGCTTGTCAAACTGGTTTGTTTCTCCGTGCAGGTGAGACACACCTGGGTTCATAGGAGGAATGCCAAAGAGGAACATGGAAGGATTGAAAGAGTGGTAGAGATGGGGGAGTGAGGGTGGAGGGACTGGGGGGGGAGAGGGAGGAGGAGGAGGGCGGGGGGGAGACAGGTGAGGGCTGGCGGGGGAGGGAGGAGGGATAGAGAGAGGGAGGAGGTAGAGGGAGAGAGAGAGAGAGGGGAGGGAGAGAGTGAGGAAGGATAGAGAGAGGGAGGTGGTGAAGGGAGAGAGAGAGGGGAAGGCAGGAGGGATAGAGTGAGGAGGTGGAGGGAAAGATGGAGTGAAGGGAGAGGGAAGAGAGAGAGAGAGGGAGGAGGTGGAGGAGAGAGTGAGTGAGAGAGAGGGAGGAGGTGGATGGAGAGAGAGAGGAAGGGGGGGGGTGACATGTACAGGTGTTCAGCTGTTACAGTGTGTGTGTGTGTGTGTGTGTGTGTGTGTGTGTGTGTGTGTGTGGCGGGTGTCAAAATGTAAGTGTAAAATCCACTGTAGAATGTGTAAATTATTTAAAGGGATAGTTCACTGATTTTGAAAAATTTTATATTGTTTTACTTACCCCCAAAATAGTATGTAAGGCTGTTGTGATTCTGTCCTGGTCTCACCGTTGTAGCTAAAATTGGCTAAACCTGAATTGGAACAATGGTATTGGATTTAATTGCCCCCCCCCCCCCCCCCCCTGCTAAATTTTGTTTAAATAAGTCCACTGAAATTGTTAAATAAACAAATGTTTAGCTTTATGGTATGTAGTAAACATTTTACATGCTGAAATAGCGTATGGAAAAGTTGCTAGTTGTCCAAAACAGAACGGTAGACCTGCTTTGTGCAGCAGTGTGCTGTTCATAGGTGGCTTGTGCGGGGGAGGGGACGTTTCACTTCATAAACACAACAAGCTTACCATAGAAGCAGCTTGCCACGACGTTCTCGCGCGGGGTGACACAAAAAGTTACTGGTTCCCCTACCGGATGTTCATAACTTAAAGTGATGGACAAGGGATTCTAAAAACTTCAAATAACGACAACATATCACAGAGGGATGTATCCACTACACTCTCACCAAATATCTTTTGAGAAAATGTCAATAGGTATATTAATATTCATCTCAAAGTAAGCTAATAAACTCAGTCTTGAAAGGACTCAGGGTTGTAGGGGTGTGGTCTAAATCCACGCCCTCAACCCGAGTGCCATCGATGTCATCCAGCCCTACATATTTGAACCAAACTGTTCTTATACAGTTCTGTTATTTGAACCATAGGTTTGAACTCAGTGAGGAATTAATGCAATCAGTTAAAAGTAAAATACAGTGCGGCTGCTATCAGGAGATAAATATCACACACAAGCTCGCAATCAAAGTAAGTTAACTTAAACGCTAAGCAACTTAAAGTTAACTTAAAGTATTGCAACCGTTTGATCTAACGTTAGTCTATTTAAAGCAAGATGACGTTTCACCAAATGCACGTTCCACACAAATCACAATGGTAGGTTTTATTGAGTTTTTTAAATTTAAAGGCCCACTCATTAATTTTGGTTGCTAATCGAATGAAAATTATGTGCATGGCAACGTCGGTGGATCGTGGTTCTCGTAGTTATTTTTGTTACTGTAACCAGCCACTGAACAATACGACAAAACTATTTCCAAGGCATGGTTTATTTGGCAAAATCTTAGCTATCTATTCTTTTCAATATATTATCTGACGAATGAGCAGTGCACCAAGTAAAAACGACGCGCGAGTGATTAGTTCGTTTCCATGATGGTGAGCTGTGCAAGGAGCAAGATAATGTTACTAGCTAGCACCATGAAGGGATGGATAAAAAGGTGAAAGATTGGGAGAGAGGGATACAATTGGTATAGGAATAAGGAGAGCGGGAAAAAATAAACACCTTAGCTAACTAACTATTCCAAATCCAAATGCTGATAACGCGGACAACTATTCTCAAGGGCAAACAAAACGAGTGTTTCTTAGTGGGACAGGACAGTTTTATTTGCCTCTATGGGAACTATGGGAAGAGTTATGTAATGAGATCAAGGTATGTATTGGTTGAGGTTTCACGTCTATGTCATCATGGACCCATTTTAGACTCCACCCTGTTTTTTCTTTAGCATACAGGAATAAAGAGATATAGATAGACTGAAATTTAATGAGACAAGATTGCAATGGAATTTTTTCCTGACGCTTTATTGGTGCTCAATACATACCTTAATAGCCAATATTATGGATTTTCCTTGTCCGTCACTTTAAATCTAAACCAAGCTAGGCTGAAACAACATAATCATGTACAGTAATTTGAGCAAAAATATCGTCCTTGTGCAATCGGTAATCATATGTTAATTATCGTTTCCAACAACGGCACTTGTAAAGCTGTTGTTAAACCTTATTTGAGTGGATTCAGGCGGTGGGGGCGATTAAATTTAGCAGGGGGGGTGATTAAATCCGATGGCAAGATGCTAATCGTTAGCATTGTTTCAATTCAGGTTTAGCCAATTTTAGCTGCAACGGTGAGGCCAGGACAGAATCACTACAGCCTTACATACTATTTCGGGGGTAAGTAAAACAATATAAAATTTTTCTAAATGGGTGAACTATCCCTTTAAGCCCCTCTCCTCCTTTACAGTGGCTCATTAAGAATATCAATATTTCTTACTGTGACTTTCTGTATGTAAGAGGCTGTATTGAAATAACTGGCTAAGAAAGTGTGGACTGAGTGCCGGTGATCACAGGGAGGAATGGAGAGAGAGAATAGATGTTTTGCATTTTGTGGTGTTTATCTTCTAAATATGATTCTCATTTATTTTTGTTATGCCAATGAAGCAGATTTGAATTTGAAAGAGTTGGGTGGTGGAGAAGACAGCAGATGGAGGGAGAGAGTGAGTGGGAGGGTGGGAGGGAGGGAGGGAGGGAGGGAGGGAGGGAGGGAGGGAGTTAAAAGATGAGCGCTAGTAACAGAGGGAGGCAGGGATTTGGAGAGTGAGAGAGAGAAAGAGAGGGATTAGAGAGAGAAAGACAGAGAGGGAGTGAGGGATTAGTGTGCGTGAGTGCGAGAGAGAGAGAGAGAGTCCACACTGCTCAGTGGAGAATGTGTGAAAGGGAGTAAGATCATAGTGAGAGACTACCAACGGGCCGGGGGACAATAACAAAGTGTCCTGACCATAAGCGAGGCAGCGGGGCCGACCACAACCAGGGCAGCAGAGCCAACCGTGACCGAGCTTTGCGGAGCATGCTGGCGGGAGTGGGGGATGGGCGGTTGGCGGGCGGAGCAGAGGCTCCAGGGCAGTGCGCGTGGTCCTGGCTGCGTTCCCGCTGCCTGAGCGTGTCTGCGTGCATATGTGCCTGCACATGCGTCAGCGCCTGTCTGCTGCTGCACTACTGCGCCGTATCACAGGTAAGATGGGGGCGGGGCCTCTCCGCTCAGGCGTGACCAGTAACCTGGGGCGACAGGGCCTCCTTAAATTTTTGATGGAATTGTAGAGACACTGCACTGCTTATCGGGTTATTTGGGGGGCATCTCACACTCCGGAGGCAGTGGTGCTGTTCATACTGTGAGTGTGTGTGAGTGTGTGTGTGTGTGTGTGTGTGTGTGTGTGTGTGTGTGCGCGCGCGCGCGCTTATGTTGTGTACATAGATGTGTGTGTGAGTGTGTGAGAGTGTCTGTCTGTGCGTGTTGTGTACATAGATCTGTGTGTGTGTGGGGATGCTGGTAGTTTTGCAAATGGCTGTTTTAGGGAGTGGTTCAAAAAGCTTTTGAGTGGGTGACTATTTTTGTTAATTCTATTTTCATTCATAATATATACTTTCTAACCATTGTCATATGTAAACTGATTGATATTCTCAGTAAAACATTTATTTACCACCCTTTGCCTTCAAAACACTTTCAATCCTTCTAGGAATGCTGTCATACAATTTCTGAACTGTGTGTAGTGGGGTATTGGCCCATTGTTCAAGAAGGACAGTCTCCAGTTCTTTGACGGATGAAGGAGGTGGAAATCTAGTCTGCACTCCAGAACTTCCCATAATGGTTCAATTATGTTTAGATCTGGTGATTGTGCATGCCTTGGAAGGCATTTGACGTCATCCTCGTGTTCTTGGAACCATTTTTTAATGTTTTTAGCAGTGTGTATGGGGGCGTTATCATGTTGGAATATGGGGACATCATGAGGGAACAGTGTTTGCACCGTAGGCTGCACCTGGCCTTGTAAATTGGTTTCATATTGTTTGCCCGTTACACTTCCATGGAGAGCAATCATTGGACCCAATGAGTCTCATGAAATGGCTGCCCATACCATTATAGAACCACCACCATACTTAACAGTTGGCAACAGACATTGTGGTTTGAATGCCTCCTTAGGCTTTCCCCAAACATAAACCCGTCAAGATGCATTAAAAAGAGTAATCAGACCATATCACTTTTCTCCATTGCTCAGGTGTCCAAGTTTTGTGGTCCTTACACCATGTTATGCGTTTCTGTGCATTAGCCTTGGATACAAATGGTTTCCGAATGTGGGCCGTGCCATAAATACCAGCTTTGTGAAGCTCACAACAATACTGTTTTTGTTGAGACTGGTTCAGATATGGATTGATTCAATCCTGTGGTGATTTTTAGAGCTGTAGACTTGCGGCCACAGTTCTTTTTTGCTGATGCTGTTCTGTGGTGTTGGGCATATGTTGTCGTAATTTTTGTCACTGTTCCCCTTGCCACCTTTTGCCGTTTTTGTGACCGACGCACCTGCAATTCGGGCACCAACTATTTGGCCCCTTTGGAACTGTTTGTTAGTATCCTCATCTTACCTCACAAAGTTCTGCTGGTTAGACCTCTTTTAAGCAGACACATGCTGCTACTTAGCATTCAAATTAATAGGAATCACCTGTGTAGATGCTTTTGTAATTGTGGTTTAGATCCATTTTTCAGGTATTGTCCACCCCCTGTACTTCCTCACTGGTTTGGAGTATTTGCAGGATTTCTTTCGCACACTGCTTGCCAAGTGAGGGGACAGGGCACATAGTAGACAGGGTACAGGGATTGTATTCGGTCACGGCGTGGGGATCATCTATGGGGATGCTGGTAGGGTGGCAGTGTAGTATAATGGGTAAAAAACTGGCCTTGTAACCAAAAGGTTGCAGGTTCAATTCCCAGGTAGGACACTGCCGTTGTACCCTTGAGCAAGGTACTTAACCTGAATCGCTTCAGTATATATCCAGCTGTATGAATGGATACTATGTAAACAATGCTAAAAAAAAGTTGTGTAAGTCGCTCTGGATAAGAGCGTCTGCTAAATGCCTGTAATGTAATGGTAGTTTTGCAGATGGCTGTTTTAGGGAGTGGTTTTGTCTGAATGCTGGGTCTGCTTCCTTGCTGACCATGCAGCGTTCTGCCTGCCAGTAGTGTCAGTTTCACAGTTGTCGATGACGACCACTACAGGTCTAGCTGCGGCAGCGTGGGCAGGAGGCCGTCATTGTGCTGCGGTCAGTGGGGAGAGGGGTCATGGTGCGGGGAGGAGGGAGGAGGGGGGAGGGGGTTTATCATGGCGACCAGAACAAAAGCGTGGCTGTGGTGGAACAGAGCGGCGCTGTCCGGAAGGGGGTTTGTGATGGTAATCTGGGCACCCGCACTGACAGGCGTGGGGGTTGAGCTGGGGATGGAGCCAGAGGCACATCAGGCACAGGGCAAGGGTGAAGGTTAGGGTTAGAGTTTGGGTTAGGTTTAGGTTTAGACTTACCGTTAGGGTTAGGTTTAGAGTTACAGTTAGGGTTATGTTTACGGTTAAGGTTAAGGTCAGAGTTGGGGTTTGGGCTGTATTTGGCTTTGTGGAGAGAAACGCAGTAGAATGCAAACACTCTGCTACCAACAGCACACTGCCTTTTACGGACACGGCTGTGGATCAGTGTATGAATAAAGCCCTGAATGCAAGAGCATGGGATGCAGTCTCTCCCTCTCTCTCTCTCTTACCCCCTCTTTTCATTCTCTCTATTGCTCTCTCTCTCTTCACTCTCACTCTAACTCTAACTTTGTCTCAGGTGTGAGGTGCAAGGCAAGAAGAGGGAAGAATAGAAAAGAAGGGCTTTGAAAGAGGAGAGGGCCCTGACATTGGAGAGTGCGCTGACGTGTCGCCCGCAGGGGTCAGCCAGCTCAGGTGTCACACCTGGGGGGGGCGGCGGAAAAAAAAAAAGTTTTAATTGGCACCATCTAAAACACAGTCCTCACTCGGAGAGAGAGAAGCCAAAGAGGGGGAGCAGAGCAGGATGCAGGGGGGCAGAGAGTAGTCTCTTTGAGGTGTGGGGTCCAAAGACGTGAGGAGAGAGATGTGAAGGAAGAAGTGATGAAAGGAACAGAAGAGCATGCATGTCTCTTAACAGCCTTTTGGGCTAACCTCAGTGAGCAAACAGGCCGCTAATGGCCAAACTACTACATTTTGTGACCCGTCTTCTGAGATTCTGAATGATTCAATAGATTTGCGGAGCCTGTAGACTCTCCTTGGTCTAACAAACTCCAAGTATGAAATTACAGTGTTTTGATTTGCAGCAATTTCACTATGATTGGCTGCGTGGCCACGCGCAGAAGAGAAGATTTTTTTTTAGGTTACGTTACTTCAAGAGAGCAAATACCTAAACTTGCTAAATGATAATGTCAACTTCAGCTAATAAGAAAAAGATCTCATCCTTGGAGAGTAACTAACTAAATCATAACTAAAGTTTGCGATCTTCATTCGATAATGAAACTTCCAAATATCCCAAGAACAGAGCAGTGTTTTAATGCTATTTTAGCCAGCTTTTAAACAAAAATAATAATAATTTGTTTCAGATTTTTGTCTGTTTTCTCCCAATTTGGTAGCCAATTGTACCCTAGAACGATTCAATTCGTCGTGCAGCAACCGCTGAGAATTTGCCCTGTCGGCTGGCGGTAGGAAGGAGGACGCCGCATCTTCTTCAAGGCATGACTCCTCGAGCCCCTGTCTGTGATTCGAGCATGGAGCCGTTATGTGCCTCCCCCCACCCCAGGAGCGGGCGCCAAATTTACCGTTCTCAAGGCATCGGCCATACTTGGATCTGGCAGGACCCGGGCGTGAACCCCTCGTCCTCGATGTACTAATACCTCCCGCGGCCGCCTCAGTGGTGGTAATCTGATTAACGGATTGAGCAGCCGGTGGCAAACATCACAGCGTTCCACGTGTTGCTCAGCAAACAATGTCAAACAATGACTGCAATGTCGCGGAAACATTTTTTGCAACTGTGTGAAATGCTTTGGCTGAACTGTGAATTGCGAGCGACAGCCGGGCGCACCCAGACACAAATTGTTATGCTGACCATTTGCTTAGCCGGTTTAACCCCTGTCAGTTTTGCCCCAAACACACGCTGTTGTGCAGCAGAGCAGCGTCTGGCCCAGTGAAGGGTTAATCCTGCGGGATTACTGTACCATGCGTCACACTAGACGAGAGGACTGTTTTTCACATCCCGCGTCCGCAACTGCAACGTAAACTTTTATTCCCGCCCGCACCTGCGCCACTTCGTCTAATGTCCTCCCGCAGCCTCCCGCATCCCGCAAAATCAATAGCGGAAATTAACCAAGGATATTTGAAGAAACAAGGCTGATTGAGCTGTTAAAGCGAAAATTTTAAAGCAACAAAAA
Organism: Synaphobranchus kaupii; assembly: GCA_029718625.1. NCBI lineage: Eukaryota > Metazoa > Chordata > Actinopteri > Anguilliformes > Synaphobranchidae > Synaphobranchus > Synaphobranchus kaupii. Next base: position 41,412,188 of record CM056378.1, read on the forward strand.
ATCCTTTAAACGAAGAGGGAGAAGCTGGTGAAACAGGCTACTTTTGCTGGCTGCATTCAGCATTGCTCACAAGTCATTGATAATTGGCCGCCTGAGACGTGCATGCCTTTTATTCATTGGCTGAAAAGTAAGCTTGAGTGCATTATTCTGGGGAAACCATGAACGAATATCCTTTTAACAACTATGCTATTTTCGATGATAAAAACATTTTTACATGAATTAAAGCTGGAGTGGGCGACTTTGGAGGAGATATGGATGGATAACTTGAAGGGTTCTTTCTCCTGACTTATTTTTCTATAGAGTTCAATAGGAAAATTTGTCAGGAGAAACAACCCTTAAAAGTGATCCTTCTATATCTACTGCGTATCTGGCAGCAGAGTGATGGTTTGAGGCTCGTTTGATACGTCAGATCCTTGATGACTTACAGCCATTTTACCAACCATGTATTCCATACTGTTCCAGCATAATTTACAGCTAAATCTAGTCCCACCCCCCAATTCCCATAGAGATCTATTCAAATGCAGAGACATTATAGTATCGCTTGTAAGAGTACCAGAAAATCAAGAGTATCAAGAGTCTTTTGATGTTGTTGGGTCACAGACATCAGGAAGTCATGGCATGCAAAGGATATGCGACCAAATTTTAAAAATGATCACTTTATTCTATATATAAATGCAGGGGTGCCAATAATTGTGGCACACATGGTTTTGTTAAAAATAATTATTTCTTGATGAGGGATTTTTTTTTCTCATAATAAATTTGCTTCAATTAAAGGTTGGATCTTTATCATTTTTTTCAGTGTGAGATTAAGCTAATTCACCAAACGGTAATTTTTTTATAACCCTTTTTACTCATCTTTACCAGGGGTGCCAATAATAGTGGAGGGCACTGTGTGCATGTATGTATGTATGTATATATGTATGTGTGTGTGTATATATATATATACACATATAATATATATATACACATATAACAAAACCATTACTTTTTCTATACTTTAGAAATAAAAATGTAGAAATTAATTCAGCTGTGTCATGTTTTATTTCAAGAAAATAGTTTTGCAACATAGCTATGGTTTCACAGCCTTTCTCAAGTCTTTATTTGAAATATAAGTTTCAATAACATTCCAATAGCCTAACTTCTTGAAACGTCCGCATTTAATAACGTCGCAATGCAACAACCCTGTTCAGCAGTGACGTATACGTTAGTAAACTTGTGGACCTGGGTCTTGGTGGAAAGGTCCCCTTAAAAGCAAAACACCCAGAGCCGCTAGAGTTTCACAATCCCACAGATAAACTCTGCTGTCTGTCTGTGTGGGTACGAAGGCAGCGTTTGGGTGGCGCTGGTAAATGTTTCACGAGCAGGGTGAACGCACCTTAACCCAGGAATTGCACAACGACGGGGTCGTTTCGCAAACCACCACAGAGAGTTGCCACTGTACAGCGGTTTCACTGGAACACTCATGTACTGGTGCCGGGGTTCTGGCCCCTTCAGCCTGCGGACAGAGTTGGTGGGCGGAGCTAATGTGTAATAGGAGTGTGAATATTTGTTTGTGTAAGTGGAGAGTGGTGGGTGAGCGGGAAATGTTTCTGAAGGGGGTTGAGGTTTGCTGAAGGACTGTTTTGGATGGTCCAGATGTTAAAATGTCTCTCTGTCTCTCTCGTGCTCTGTCTCTCAGAACAAGTCGTGGAGGAAACTGAAGACCATGGTGCAGTGCTCCCCCTTGGTTGCGTCCTTCAAGAAACGCTGGGTCCAACTTGCTGGGCATGCAGGTGTGAGACCATTGTGTGTGTGTGTTGTGTGTGTGTGGGGAAAGGAATAAAGCTCTTGTCACACAATAAAGCACTTTCCCTGTGTATTAGCATGTGTGCTCATGTTTGTTCCCCTGTACATTAGCATGTGTGGTGTGGTCATGTATATTCTCCTGTACATTAGCATGTGTGCTCATGTTTGTTCCCCTGTTCATTAGCATGTGTGGTGTGGTCATGTATGTTCTTCTATACATTAGCATGTGTGGTCATGTATGTTCTCCTTTACATTAGCATGTGTGGTCAAGTTTGTTCCCCTGTACATTAGCATGTGTGGTATTGTTTGTACCTCTGTATATTAGCATGTGTGGTCATGTATGTTCCCCCGTACATGTGTGGTCATGTATGTTCCCCTGTACATGTGTGATCGTATACGGTCTCTCACGCTGGTCTTGGTTGTTTCTCGGCACAGGGAACTTCCAGGCCGGAGAGCGTGGGAAGCTGTTGAAGAAGTACTGTGAGAGCGAGCAGCAGTGCCTGCAGAAGCTGATGGGCGACTCGCTCTGCCCATTCGTACCCGGGTACTATGGCGTGGAGCAGCTCGATGAGCAGGAATACAATGTGATGGACGACCTGCTGGCTGACTTCGACTCGCCCTCCATCATGGACTGCAAGATGGGCAGCCGGTAAGAGCGGACATGGGATGATGCTTTGTGTTTCTGTGTGTCTGACATTTTATAACTCAGGGAAGATTACAGCTCCGGTTATTGAATTAGAAATACGAGCAGAGAGCCACTGTTGCCAGTGTTTAAAAAATGAAAAATCCATCTCTCTCCCACCCCCCTCTCTCTCTGTCTCCCCCCCTCTCAGGACGTATCTGGAGGAGGAGCTGGTGAAGGCTCGGGAGAAGCCCAGGCTCCGCAGGGACATGTATGAAAAGATGGTTGCCGTGGAGCCGGGGGCCCCGAGCGCAGAGGAGCGCGCCCAGCAGGCCGTGCTCAAGCCCCGCTACATGCAGTGGAGAGAGACCCTGAGCTCCACCGCCACACTGGGTTTCCGCATCGAGGGCATCAAGGTCTGTACTGCACAGTCTGTACCAGGGTTAAACATTAGGTCTGTACTGTGTTGTCTGTACCACGGATATACATTAGGTCTGTACTGTGCTGTCTGTACCACGGATATACATTAGGGCCCGGTTGCATAAAACACCTTAAAGGGTAACAAAACACGCTGGTTTCGCTAGACCCTGCCCCCTTTTTCAAATTCGAAAAATGCCAAAATCTGGGCTTGATAAGGTAATAATATAGGGGCTGAGCTCCAGGTATCAAACCACGCCCCAGCTTTTTTTTCCACTAGTAGCCAAAAGCTCATTTCTACTCTGGACAGCACTCAGTGGCTTCTCTCTCTCTCTTTCTCTTTCTCTCTCAAGCTGCTGCCGAGCCCCTGTTTGAGCTTATAATGATGCGGCCAGCAAACAGAAAATCACACGCTGTCCCAATTACTTACACACGCCATGTAGGCTACTCATTTTACAAAGGCTGTAGGCAATACACTACCTGCAAGCATAGGTGTCAACCCATACGGTTTGCCCGTATAAAATACGGGTTTTCCACATTTTTCGAAGGTATCCGGGCGTATAAGGTTATGATACAGGAAATCTAGTCTAATACGTTTTTTTTTTCCCCCAAACGTTTTCCAACATAATTTAATCGCAGCAATCACATTCTTTCTCCCTCTCTCTGCTATATTCTCTCGATTTCTGAGGCCGTGGGAAAAGCAAATAGCGGAGACCTATGATCTAAAAATGCACTTTATAACAACGAACGACAAAGACACAGTAGCCTAGCCCACATACCTAACAACTAGTGTTAGTTATAGCGAACAGCTAAATGGTTATGACTGGACAATGTTCATGTTTATGCCCTTTTGACCAAAATTAGATGGCTTAATGCTCTGTGACGTTTTAATGTGGTGGCTATGACTCAATTTAGCAAAGTTACAAGTTTAATTGTGAATTAAACAATTACACAACTCTTAGCAGTCTTTAACAACGTTAACTGTTAGGCTACTAAAAGGTTATCCAAATTAAGATGAGGTAACCATACATTAATGCTAACGTAGCTTAATTAGGTTATCAAAGCTGTTATGTAGGCTAGTAAGACAGAAAAACTGCATTAAAACTGCCACAAGCTCATGCAACACAACTCATGCATAATTTAGGAAATTGTGGTAGGCTATCTATGTATTTCTCCTGCACTCGGTTGTAAGTGTGTGGGGTGTCTCAGTGACTGTTTAGCTGTTTTAAAATGAGCACCTTGCTGAATTTGTATGTACAGTCGTTATGTGAAAAGCTAAATTCAGGAATTAAATAAACTTGAATCAGACAAATAACTGTGGTGGCTAATGATTTTAATAGATAATGGCAGGCATGAAAATAAGGGCAGCTCTCTCCAGAGGTTGACACCTATGTGCAAGATATCGACAATATTGGTTTCCATTTCAAATGTGACTTAATTAACACAAAATTCAACAAAATGTAAATAACTGCTCTCGTCTACAGTCTGTTGCAGCTCACACTGAATGGTGTCCTGCAGCACGAGTAATAGTTTACAAAAAATATTCTACATAAACAGGCCAGCAAGGGCACAGTGTGAACAAAGTAAAAAAATTTATACTTTACTTACCTCATAAGAATGTAAAATTTTGTTTTAACATAAAAATACAGGAAATATCCACACCGTGCATGCAACGCAGAGAGTAGCTCTCCACGTCCCTGTCAGATACGTAGTTTTTATATGCTTTATACTTAAAAAAAAAAAAACTAACTAGCTACTTGCTAAGCTAGACTGAAAAACGAACTATCAAAAAACAAGGGACTATCAAGCTAACTATAAAAAAATATATTGCAAAAATAAATAGGCGACTATAACTAGAATATTCAAAAAAGCTAAACTGTAAGCTAGCTATATCGCTCGCTTGCTCTCTCCATCTCCTCTCCATGCAGATCAACCGTTGCGCTGACCACCCTCACTCCAAAACTTCAGGGTGTAGCCACAAACTATCGGTGGGCGTAGCTGTACAGGTTTCTATTTTGTCACCGGGCGGAATACGTCAGTGAAGGAAATTTCTGGCCAATCACAGATTGAACATACAGTACTTATCCTTTTACCACTAGAGACACTTTTGAGCCAGATTCTTAAAGTTTATGCTTTTTTTTGCTGACTGCAGTACTTTATCAAGATGTGGACTTAGAAAAAACCAAATGTATCAATTTCCAGTTTCTTTGCATTTGTGGCACTTTATTTTGACTTAGATTTGTTTATTTTCATAATTTAAGTTTGTATTGTAAATGCTACACCTGTCTTTTTTCATTTATGTCATTTTCCACGTTTATGTGATGCTCAGACCTGGAGTTATAAAGCCTTAAACAGAGCACCCCCTAAATAGGTGAAATTTGCCATCTGCGCCAAGGGGTTAAATAATTATTTCCCATTACCTTAGGGAATCCTGTAAGTGCGTTGCATAAAACCCGTCAAATGTTTTCCTAAGGTAAGGGTATTTCATAAGTATTTTACTGTACATCGGCTTACCACATTATGTTAAAAACAGAGGAATCCCCACGTTACCATGGTTTGGATTTCCCTACTTGACGAAGCACAAGATAAACGGATTCAGTAATGTCAGTTTTAGGTAGTTATATTGCAAACAACATTTTGAAATGGACAGTAAAAGACAAAATCCAAATAGGAAGAAAAAATAATAATCAAAGAATTCTAGTTAGCTAACATTAAAGGGATTGTAAAGGGGCTGAAAAGTAGTTAAATTAACTATAAATTATCACAGAGGGATGTATCTACTACATATCCACCAAATATCTATTCAAAGTTATATCATTAACTATAATAAACACACATCTCAAGTCAGACATAAAATCTGTACTGAAAAAACCTCTTGATTGTGTGGGCGTGGTCGGGACCGCGCAGTCACCCCGCCTCCCCCTTACAGGCACATGGATTGGATCACAGTTATTCTGCATCCATGGTTGATCGAATTGGGTACTGTGAAATGGTCAGGATGCACATCAGGTAACAAAACAAAGAAATTCAGATAGCTAAAAATAGCTAGCTAGTATAATAGCTAACATTACTGAGCATAACAGATTTACCGGACCTGGGGCCGCATGTAGTAAAGTTTGCGTGGAATCCGCACTAAATATATGCTATGTTACTGTTTTTCTCCGTATGTAAGTTTTTTCTCTTATTTAACGTTGTCAAACACCATGTAGCCTACAATTGTTTCTCATGATAATGTTTTCACATGGACGTGCTTAGTCTCCACTCCTACATTCACAGAAATGGTCAGAAAAACGCCCAAAGTTAACCTAGATAGCCTACATATCCCCGTTCATATCCATGAAGGAATATTGGAAACAATTACAGATAGGAGTGTGAAGAAAAAACGCAATTTCAAAGTCCATAACATAAAAGAAATGCTCTTTGGGTAGTGGCATGAATCACTGCGGCAGTGAATGCTGTCAGTTCAGAGGTGTGCACATTACAACCATATATTTACAGTAACCAAATCGTAATTTCACTTCAATCAGCTTGACATGACGCTCAATATCAGCCTGTCGTCAAGCGTTGGCAAACTACGGTGTTGATGACCAACCTCAGTGCTACCCCAGCGTAACCACCTGTGCTCGCCTGCCAAAACTAAGCTAGCTCAGCAGGTCCGGTTGTCCTTAAAATCTGACGAAAAGCAATCGGCTACATTACAATGCCAACTACATCAAACATATATTACAGCAGCAGACTACTCTATTATTTATCGATAAGATAGCTAACATTATGCCTTCCGGCTTCGGTAAATTAGCAGTCCAAGCTAGCAACTTACCGGTTGCAGCAGGTTCATCTGACCGGCGATGGCGACTGATGTCATCAGGGGAGGGAGAAAATGATGATCCTGAATAGGAACAGGGGTAGAGAGGGCACAGCCCCAGCAACAAGTTTGAGGAATTTGGCCAAGCCGCTGAGCTTGCCATTGTAGCAATAACATTAGCTTTCCAAAAACGCCACCCATTTCTTCCCAATTTCAGCATCTTGAGGAAACCGAAAAAATGACACCGTAGCATTACCCTTGATCTCATCCTCTCCGTTTGTGCATCCAGGGAGGGCACATACACGTGGTATATTCGGCATGCTTGCAATGCAAACAGGGCCGATAACGAGAACTAAGTTATAACTCTTAACTTAGCTCTCTAGGGCTAAATTAGCCTTGCTAGCTAGACGGCTAGGTAGCACCACCACAAAGGAATAGAGAAGGTGGGAGAAATTAAATAGCGGGTTGAAGAAGGAGAGGGGCTGAGAGAGGGATAAGGAACTTGGTACAGGGATTAAGAATAGAAAAATAGCAAAATAACTACAGTTATGGATTACAAAACTATTGATAACACAAAGGTTCTCTATGGCAAACGATTGTTTTGCTTAGACTCAAAGAGGCTGTTTTAGCAATGCAATGACTTTAAAACATTTATTGGCCATTAAGTCTGGTCTTTCATGAGATCATGAAGGACCTGTGCCCAATAGGACTGAGCCCAGTAATAATTTGAACTCCACCCATTTAATCCCCACATCGGAATAGATGGAAATGAAAAGATGGATATAGATCAAGATTGCAATGAAATTGAAATTGCATACTGTTGCTGATGCTTAATACATACCATAACAACCCCATATAATGTAGTTTGAAGCAAATTACGGATTTACCTTTACAAGACAGTTACCTTTAACTGTGATTTAAAGTAATGTTAGGTAACTTAACGTTCGCTCGCACTTGTTCAATTATGTAACTAATGTTGGCTAATATAGTACTAACGTTAATGTCCACAGGTCAAGTTGTGAAGTACTCTCTGCAGTGATTATATCCAATTACGCACAAACCTTGAGTGATCTATTGCTTTTATACAACACTGTTAACATAAACGTTTAGTAAGTAATGAAAAAATATTGAACCAATAACTTTTGATTAACTCATTCTTTATTTCGGATTCGCCAAATTGCTAGCACCCTGTTGCCGTTGCTATTGTTGTTGTTTATGCTTCCTAGGCAAAACTTTGTACAAAGCGTCTACGCACTGGCAGTCCGGTTGTGCGAAATACCAGCACTGGTGGAATGCGTCTTGGCCAATCGGATCTTACTTGGCTAGCTCCACAGGGCTTTAATAGCCTATTTGTAGCCTACATTATTGTTATTTTATACTTATTCAAAGGGGGAGGGCTCCCTCCCACAGAGCCGTCTCCCATTGTTAGTTTGTTTTAATGGACCTCAAAGAGACAGGGGCTGTGTCCGAATACGACCCCTACACCCTTTTGAGGGCGCATATTTCTGTCCACTTCGTCAAAAAGCTTTTGAGTGGGCATATTACAAACTACTCTTTTTTTTATTTTCTTTATTTTTTTATTAATTCAATCTTCATTCATAATCTACACTTTGTAACAATCGTCATATGTTAACTAATTGATATTCTCAATAAAAATAAGTAGCCTACTGTTTGTTGCAGAGGTGCATAAGCAACAAACTAGTGATTAATGTCATCTTTCACAGAAAGAAAAACGGCACTAAATCTAGCTGGCTAGCCTGTTCTGTTCAATACGAATAGCTGTAGCAATCACGACAAGTTTCCTCAAACAATCCCTGGCAGAAAATAAAACCAATACTCCTACTTTTACTTAGCCACAGTGATGTCCTTCCAAAATTCGAAAACAAAGTGAAAATGCATTCTATTTGACATCAAATTAATTTAATTCAGCCATGTTTCCCCAGTCTCATTTGATCACAACATATCCCAAAAATACGGCTATCCAATATATAGGCTACATTCAATAGCCCAACCCAAATACAAAATGCAATCTTACGTTTTAATAATGTATTGATTTTATTACAACTGGACAGTGATAACATGCAACTTTAAAACTTGGCTAGCGTTTAGACAGTGTGTCAGTCAAAAAATAGACGACACCCACCACCCACAAGATTGTGGGAGGAGGGAGCGGTGCCAGGCGTTCTTGCCGGGGGATGTGTGTTTTCAGTGTGAGGCATGCCGGGGGATGTGTGTTTTCAGTGTGAGGCATGCCGGGGGATGTGTGTTTTCAGTGTGAGGCATGCCGGGGGATTGCATCTTGTGGTGAACCCTATGAGATTATGCTTGTGTACTCTTCTCTTGATGGCAGTCTTTGACACATCTACACCTACATCCTGGAGAGTGTTCTTGATCAGTTCAACAGTTGAAAAGGGGTTTTCCTTAAAGGTTGTATCAGCGATTTTGGGTGACGTCACTTCTGAAGCGAAATCCCAAACAAACAGAGCCAGCTCCAGCTCAGAGCCAATTATGTTATGTTTTAAAAAATAGTGTTCAAGCATCCAGAATTATAACCACGTTAATAACGTTTGTAAGAAACCAAACCGTTTGTAAATCCGTCAAGATTTCAGCGAGATAAGAGTATTAGCGTATTAGTATCACCCACCCCTTGTCGGTGATTGGTTGGAATACTGTTTATTTTGGTTTTGAGTGGTTGGTAGTACCATTTGTTTTTGTGTACGATCTCGGAGCATAGGCTGCCTACAGAGACGCGGTTTTTTGACGGCCTGCTTATGGGGCGGGCAGCTAGCGGATCGTGAGGAAAAATCAGATGAATGTGATCATTTATGTTTCGACCCAAAATCGCTGATACAACCTTTAACCATTCCAAGTATTCTTCTGTCATACACTTCAGTGGTCTTCCGTGGTCTACCAGGTTGTTTGCTATTGCTGAGCTCACCATTGCATTGTCTATACTTAAAAATGTACCAAACAGTTGATTTTGACACACCCACTGTTTCGGCTATGTCTCTTGATTGATTTATTCAGATTTTCCCACCCTATGATGGCCTGCTTTACTGGTATTGACACGTCCTTGGTTCTCATGTTGAGAGACAACAGCAACAGACTCCAAATACAAATGCCTCACCTAGAATCAACTCTAGACCTTTGCTTTCTTGTGCATGAAATGATGCAACAACACACAGCTGGTCAAGAAACAGCTGAGCAGCCAATTCTCCAATTACTTTTGGTCCCATAAAATGGGGGGGGGGGGTGGTGTGTGTATCATGGGGCTGAAATTCCTACAACACTTTTTGTTGTTTTGGCTCTGTACTCCAGACGTTTCTCCTGACTCCTTTTCTTATTGAACTCTGGAAAATAAGTCGGTAGAAGAAACCCTTAAAGTCATCAGCCCACATCTACTGCATATCTGGCAGCAGAGTGATGGTCATTTTAATACCTCAGATCCTTGATGACTTACAGCCATTTAGCCAACATGTGCTCCATACTGTTCCAGCTGCATAATGACTTTATTTAAGTTTGTTAATTTGTCCAATTACTTTTCATCCTCTAAAATGGGGGTGACTATGTATAAAAAGGTTTTAAATTGATACACAGTTGATACAACATCTAATTAAAGCTGAAAGTCTGCATTTTAACCTCATCCTCACTGTTCCATTTCAAATCCAATCTGCTAGAGTACAGAGGCAGAACAACAAAAATTGTGTCACTGTCCAAATAATTACAGACTGCACTGTATCAGTTAGTACTGCCGATTCTCCATTGGATATATCAGTCTGTACTGCTGATACTCCATTGTATATATCAGTCTGTACTGCTGATACTCCATTATATATATCAGTCTGTACTGCTCTGTTACTGCTGATACTCCATTGGATATATCAGTCTGTACTGCTGATACTCCATTGGATATATTGGATGTATGTCCTGAATATAAGGGAAATGGGTCTGTACTGCAGAAGTACAGATGGTGTCCTGCTTATACTGCGACAATATTCGGTCTGCCCTGTCTTGTAAAACACTGTGACTCAAAAAAGGCAACACAACAACCTGCAGGAATAGAGCTTAATCGTGCAACGGTGAGCATTTTTAGGAAATGAAATAGTGAAGCTGCAAGGTTATTTTTTCAATGCTAAAATTGTTCTAAATATATCCTCGCTGAAGCAAGGTTGGCATGAATTTGTCTCACAATGAAAATGACAATTGTTTGCAACCCATGCACCCTTCTTTGTGCAGAAAGCAGACGGCACGTGCAACACAAACTTCAAGAAGACCAAGCACAAGGAGCAGGTGATGCAGGCGCTGAAGGACTTTGTGGGCGGGAACAACCCAAATCCTGGTATGTCCTTTTTTCTGGGGATTTTGGAATGGGGTGGATCCCTCTCAGAGGAGATATGGGTGCACCACAGGTTAATTCTCAAAGAAGCAGCATGCATCTGCCTGCATGCATATATGCATGCGTGTGCATGAGTAGCATGCATGCTACTTGTTTCCTGGTTGAGAGTCAGTTTAAACGTGCTTTTTTCGGCACGACAAACACATTCCTAGTTGAAAAACAAATACAATGGACAAAAAGAAGCACAGCACAAAATCACATATTAAAAGAAACAAAGAAAAAAAACATCACGGATAACAAACAAATCTGCGGTGGTAAGGAATAATTAAATTAAAATATTTAATTTGAGGGATGTGCTAAAGGCAAATGAGGTAATAAAAAGAAACAAAAAATAGGACATTTTTTTTGTCTTTCAATTCAGATGACATTACATACAGAAAGTAAATATTGCCAAAGCATATCATGCAAGTTGTATGCTGTACAGATGTAACCTAATAACTCTCTTTTCTCCTACTCTATCTGATAGAAGAGTTACCTACAGAGATTGGAAGAACTGCGAACAGAACTGGAAAAGTCTCCGTTCTTCAGAACACATGAGGTGAAGCACACTCCTCAGTACCCGCAGTGCATTGGGGCTACCTGAGTACTCCGATTCACCAGTTGATTATTATGTTAACATCAGACCCTCTGATTCCTGTTTTTTGAGTCACAGTACTGATTGCTCGGATTCCTCTGAGTTTTTTTGAGTCACAGTACTGACTGCTCCAATTCCTCAGTTTTTTAGGTCACAGCGCTGATTGCTCTGATTCCTGTGTTTTTTAGTCACAGTGCTGATTGCTCCGATTCCTGTGTTTTTGAGTCATAGTGCTGATTGCTTTGGCTACCCTTACAGGTGGTGGGCAGCTCCCTGCTGTTTGTCCACGATGGCTCGGGACGGGCCCGAGTGTGGATGATCGACTTTGGGAAGACGGTGCCCCTGCCCCCACCCCTCAGCCTGGACCACCGCACCACCTGGGTGGAGGGGAACCGCGAGGATGGGTACCTGTGGGGGGTTGGACAACCTCATCAGCATCCTGACAGCAATGCTGCCCGCAAGCTGAGGGGGGCGACATTAGGAGCCATGGGGGAGGGGGCGGAGAGAAACCTCTTGCCCCACCCGAAGTGGGACCAGCTCCGGATGACCTCTGAGATTACCACAAGCAACCCGCCGCTTTTCCTCTCTCTGGGAAAGGGGGATGGAGCGAAATGAACTGAAACGACAGAGCTTATGAGCCTGGACGGGATACAGTGGTGACTGCCGTAGAGGGTGATGGGATGTCTAGACATCTCTCTGGGGAGCGATTTGCAGCGGCGTTTGACATTGGGACCGATTTTGATGAATCGTTGCCTCTCTCGCGCCCCTTGGACAACCCATCCCCTCCTTGGGCTCTCTACTGCTGCCTGCTGGTGAGAGAGGTTGAGGCATCGTTACTCTAACTTTTTCAGTGAGAAAAAATCCTGAAGTGCCCTTTGCGAGAGGAAGAAGAGTTTTTTATTCCAAAATGGACCAATTGAATTTTAAAACTATTTTACAGACGTGCTACAACACTAGAATCCTGGAAAAGCCTTTGCAGTTATATTTTTTTGGGTTCATACTTTGTTTAATGTAAATACTTTTTTATGTATGCATTATGTGCTGGGCATTTCTATGCTTCGACTGGAAGAGGGAGGACACTTTTCCTGGGAGAGATTAACCATTGCATAGCTGAATGAGACGACCCCACATTGGCATTTTAAAGGATAGTTTACAAAACGTGGCCCAGAGAAATGACCCCCAAAGTTGAGTTGGGTAAGAAGGCAGGCAGGCAATGAAAAATGTAATAGCAATGGAGAGGATATCCTGATGGGAGATGGGGCGTTACTCCATCCTCCCTGCTGTGCGGAGCCGTGGCAGTGAGGGGCAGGGCTAAAGGCATTCCAGCCCTGTTCTATAGAGGTGTGTACTTGAGTTGGGTCTATTTCTAATCCACTTACCTTGAGACCAGCTGGTCTGTATTGCACTGTTATGCCTCATAGATGCTACTCAACAAAGACAGGAGTCCCAGTTATGTTATTTATCAGGACCTGGGGGCAGGTGGAACATTTTCATACCCCCCTCCCCTTATTTTGGAGTTTTTGTTGTTTTACAAATGAAATTATGGGGTTAAATTCCAATTTTGTTTCTATATTGTGGGAGCGAAGTCAGTCCATTTGTTTTTGTTCTTTTCTCTTTTTTTTTAACCATACCATAGATGCTGGCTCGAACAGATCTGTAACGTCATGTATGATTGACAGACCTGTGCGAGTCCTTGCACAATGTGAGTTTATAACGGACTTGGTGGAGGGGGGTGGGGTTTGGGAGGCATTAGGTAAGGTCTGTTTTTTATTCCTTTCCTTTTTTCCCCCCACTGTCATAGTATTGATTTGTTTTACTGGCAATGTCTGCTGTGTGTACATTTGCCTGTGTGTAATCTGAAGGGTGTTAAAACCAATGTTTTAGTCAGAACTCTTAAGCCATAGCAGGAAATGTACACACAGACTGCTTCACACATAGCAGTTCCCCATTTTATGTGTGCGTGGGAGAGGAACACCCAGCCTATCGTATTAAAAGCTCATAACGCGCAGTCACAGGCCTGCTGGAGGACCTGTGTGTTAGTGTGGTACAAGAGCAATCTTCTGATCTCAGTGATAATCACAATAGGTTCATGTGAATTATAAATACTGGGTTTGAAAATATTTTGGGAACTTTTCACTGTGATTGTATATGGTTGGTTTGTGAACTTGTACTTCAAAGGCATATTCTGTCAAAAAATGCAAAGGTAGTGTTATGTTTTTTAAAAAAAAGATTGAATCCTTTTAAGAAGCAAATTTTGATAAATTATTGATTTCAAAAGCAGTGTTTTTGTGTTTTTATTTTGGGAATGAATGATTACTTATTCACGGCAGTGTTGCTATGGTATTGACTGAGCCAATCTCATAGGCCTGGAACTGGGAGGTTGGGTGTAACACTTATATTCTTCTCCCTGACTGTCATAGCATTTGGACCGTTAGGCAGCGGGCCACCTATGATTTAATTAAGACATGAATGGCAGTTGCAGGATAGTGATAAATTGTGCAAACAGGTTCTATTTACTGTGTTTATTTGCATATCTTTCAGGAGGGAATGACTTCAGGAACTGACCCACGTGTTTGTGTCGGTCTGTTTGCCAACAGTCTGACTTGAGTCTTCCTCTGAATTCATGACCACAAAGTATTAGAGAAACCAGTGGCCGTCTGTGTGGGGTGGGGTGGGGGGGGATTCAAAACCAAAAAACAAACAAAATGTCATTCCCCAAAGCTCAAACATCTCTTCAAGCAAAGAGAATCGGTCAAAACTATTACTTTTCACAATAATTTGGCTTATTGGCATTTGGCTTAAAGCTGTTTGTCATGTCAGGCTTCGCTGCTGTGGGGAAGTGCAGTAGCACATTTCTGGGGATATCTGCTGGCCTTGGCCTTGCTTGGTGGACCATGTGGAAAGAGAGGTATTTCTGGGTAGGACATTAGAACTTGTGTCCACTCTGTGTACAGAATGCAATAAACTGGGACAATAAGCTAAAAAGCCAACAACAGCCCTTGTCGCCTCTCATTAACGTGATCACAGCCAGCAGCCTGGGGTATTCCTAGAAATTGGTTAGTGAACACTCTGCAATTTCTATTTTGGGTTTGACCCCTGGCAAGGCCGAGCCTCATGCTCAGCACGGAAAATAATTATTTTTTTAAAAACAACATATAAACAATAAAATATTTTATTGAAGTATAGGTGACCACTGTAAAGTGCAATCAGGTTAGTCATCAAAGAGCCATTGAAATAAAAAAAAATCATTATAAAGGAGAGCAGACAGTCCGTCCTTTGGCTTCTGCGTCCTTCACCACTGTTCCTCAATCCTGCTACACGTTTTCATCAAGGTTCAGTTCAAATTCTCTCAGTTAAAAAAAAAAAATTGAAATTCTAATTTGTGAATTGAAAGAGAGCTTTTAGAATAGGGTTGGGAATCACCAGGGACCTTACAATGCAATATTATTCTGATGATTGGGTCACGATAACAATGCAATTGCGATTCTTTGTGTTTTTTGCGATACAGTAAGTATTGTGAATCGATACTGCGATATGTTGCTATTTTTTACTCATTTGTTTCATTTGACTGCAGTAAAAACTTGAAATCAGACACCTAAGGAGAAAAATGTCAAAACCCATTACACCCCCATAATACAAAGCCTTCAATAACACTTAAAGGCATAATGAACTTTGTTAGAACATAATATTGTATAGCTACCTAATAAAATCACGACAGCCAGAACCGAACATCTGAAAAGATAAAAAGCTCCATTCATGATATTTTACTTTTGCCAAACAAAGGTTGGGAAGAAGATCCAGTTATTAGCTGAGGAACTTCCTTGTTTCGTTCTTGCGCCAGGAAAAGTCCCACCCACTTCCTGAAGCGTGCGTTAGTAAACAAACCAAGCAAGTTAGCAAAGAAGTTAGCAACAATTGCTAGTCTTCTCAGAAAATAATTCTTCAAAATCAAATCAATCAAAATTTGTTTCAAACGTTCGGTTCTGATTGTCGTGATTTCATATATCGGCTTATGTGCCAACTTAAGTGTACTTTTGAGACTTGTTTTCGCCATGCAATGGGAGTGAATGGAGAGAGAAAAAAATGTCATTCTCCATTGGCCAGTTTTTGACCACTGGAGCAAGTCATGAAGATGAGCGTGAATATTACGACTCCGGTACAGTTGAAGTCGAAGGTTTACATACACCTTAGCCAAATCCATTTAAACTCAGTTTTTTCACAATTCCTGACATTTAATCCTAGTAAACATTTCCTGTTCTTAGGTCAGTTAGGATCACAACTTTATTTTAAGAATGTGAAATGTCAGAATAACAGCATGATTTATTTCAGCTTTTATTTCTTTCATCACATTCACAGTGGGTCAGAAGTATACATACACTCTGTTAGTATTTGGTAGCATTGCCTTTAAATTGTTTAACTTGGGTCAAATGTTTCGTGTAGCCTTCCACAAGCTTCTCACAATCAGTTGCTGGAAATTTGGCCCATTCCTCCTGACAACTGGTGTAACTGAGTCAGGTTTGTAGACCTCCTTGCTCGCACACGCTTTTTCAGTTCTGCCCACAAATTTTCGATTGGTTTGAGGTCAGGACTTTGTGATGGCCACTCCAATACCCTTGACTTTGTTGTCCTTAAGCCATTTTGCCACAACTTTGGAAGTATGCTTTGGGTCATTGTCCATTTGGAAGAGACATTTGCGACCAAGCTTTAACTTCCTGGCTGATGTCTTGAGATGTTGCTTCAATATATCCAGATAATTTTCCTTCCTCATGATGCCATCTATTTTATGAAGTGCACCAGTCCCTCCTGCAGCAAAGCACCCCCACAACATGATGCTGCCACCCCCGTGCTTCACGGTTGGGATGGTGTTCTTCGGCTTGCAAGCCTCACCCTTTTTCCTCCAAACATAACGATGGTGATTATGGCCAAACAGTTACATTTTTAATCGGACATTTCTCGAAAAAGTAAGATCTTTGTCCCCATGTGCAGTTGCAAACTGTAGTCTGGCTTTTTTTATGGCGGTTTTGGAGTAGTGGCTTCTTCCTTGCTGAGCAGCCTTTCAGGTTATGTTGATATAGGACTCGTTTTATACTGTGGATATAGATACTTTTGTACGGCGACGTGGCCATTGCAACTTGTTGCTGCTCTTTGTTGTTGTAGTCGACCAGTGCCGGCACTACATTCGTAGGTAACGTAAAGTATCGCTCCGCCGCCGTACTTCCACAGAGAATATAGGTCAGCACAAAGTAAAGGATTCAACGATAGTTTGACTTCAAATATTATGGTATAAACACTCAAAATAACCCCGTTAGACTGTCGTCGTATTTTATTTGCTTTGGGCACACTGTGGAGTGTTTAAGTGTGTTTGGTAGTGGATGCTACCGGTTACCATAGAGTTGCGCTAGCATTAGCAATGTGTGTATGTCCAAAAGAAGGGACAGCATGGAATTAGCTGAAAATGGTTTCCATCAATCAACTACATCATGGGTAAGTCGTAACTGAGACATTATGTCCAAAATTCCGAACTATCCCTTTAATGAATACTAACTTCGTTCATATAGACCTAATTGCATTGGAATGTTGCTTTAGCCTACACGATTTCGAGACCCAATATAGATATCTCCCGCGATACAAGTTTGGGTCACCACCCACAAATTGTGCAGTGGTTGTTTTCCAGATATTAGTCTGTTCTATTAGTCTGTCCCTCATGTGTTTCCAGAGAAACTGCACCTCTCTTGCTAATAACCTTTAATTTTGAATGCAAAATGTCTAATGAAAATAAGTGAATTTTTGTTTACATTTTTTTCCAAGTGACCATGTAACATAAAAATAACATGTATTATAAAATGTGTATTTAGTGAAAATATCGATACTTGGCAGTTGGCACCACTGTATCGCAGAAGGAAGTATCACAATCCCATGCTGCATTGATTTTTTTTTTTCCCCCCCCCCCCCCTCCCCTACTTTAGAACATTATGGCCATTCTTCAGTTCATGAACTGAATTTAAATTAATTTCACAAACTGACTGAACTGAAATGGCATCAACCCCAACCCTGATATTCAATAGTTTTTTTTAATATTCCCCATGTCAGTCCTGTCCGTCTGTCTGTCTGTGCAACAGCACCACCTGTCCCGCCAGCCCCGCCTCCAGGCCACCCTGGGGCATGATGTAGGGCGAGCCGTCAGCCGCCCGCTGGGGAGCCAGCTCCCTCAGCTGGGCGTTGCTCCTCACCAGCGCCTCCAGTGGCCACAGCTGGTAGCGCAGGCTCTTGCCCTGCTTTGCCAGTACGTACGCCTCCTGCACTGCCTCTCCCCACCAGCAGGGGGCACCCCGTGGCAGCAGCAGCCAGGGGCAGGGCAGGGTCTGCCTGAAATGCCCCTCCTTCAGACCACCCCTGCGCCACGCCCAGTAGAATCCCTAAGGGTACACGGACACAGGGGCAAAGGTTCCCTTAGGTCACATTTCAGGAGGCTACAGGTGTCAAACATGTACCTGATATGTTAACTTTTTAGCTGCTGGTAAAATGTAAATACACTTCTAGATCCCTTCAGAATTGTCATATGAATCACGTTCATTAACCAAAATTTACAACCATTAACCCCTTCGCGCAGATGCCAAATTTGGTCAATTCACCTATTTAGGGGGTGTTCTATTTAAGGCTTTATTAACTCCAGGTGTGAGCATCACAGAAACTTGGAAAATGGCTTAATGAAAATGAGGGTTGTACCATTTACAATACTAACTTTGTTTTCATAATTTAGGTCAAAATAGTGCCATAAATGCAAAGAAACTTTGGAAAAATGCAATGAGGGTGATATGCAAAACTACTAAAGATCTGTGATGCAGTTGTACCCAGTTGTCCCTTAATGTCTCCAAATGTATCCAAAATGGCTAAATTGTGCACTGCTGTAAATCATAAAATAATAATATATTTAACTACAAATCAACTGTTTTGGCTCATGAAATTCACTTTTGCATCATATTCAAGTGGAAATTACTATATTTGCATCAGTATAGGGAGATAGATATATATGGGTCTAAACACCTAAAAATCTGAAAACCTGTCATAAAATGAATAAAATATTTTTTGTCCATTATAAAGCATATACATTTGCCCCTTCTGATGGTTTAAGATGAAAATATTGATATGACATTGGTACAGTACACATACCTAAATATGTACCCTAATCATTCACTCTTGTACCTCAACACATCGCTTTTGTCTGTACTCTACAGTATGTAATCTTTTGCTGCATGCCTTGGGATCACATTTCTCTATAGTTTAAAAAAAAATGTAAAATTCCTATTCATAATGATCTAGCTAGCACATATCAGCGCACAGTAAATTTTCCATGCCCTAATGACAAGTATAGCCCAAGAAGAGACTAATACGCCATAGTCTACTCTATATTATGCACAATAAAATAATATATAGGTTACAAGAAGTTTACTCACATTATAAAGGGGTGTATTTCTCAAACGGATTGTCCAAGACAATAAATGAAGGGACATCTCTGTGTAAAACCAATGGCAGTATTGTATATTTATTAAATTTTTAGTAGCAGATATTGATAGTAGAATGACGTGGTATAATTACACAAGAATTTCGCTTGTTAATTTTACAATTGAGTGAGCAAGGCTTTTCACGGCTGTGCTCGGGCTATTGTCAGGTTTATCTTGTCGCTACGACGGTGTAGTGCATGTCTAGTGGGAATGAAACCGCATTTATGTGACCCTGGACTGCATTTCCAAAAGACTACATGTACCGGCATGCGACAGTCATGTGATCCCGGGCAGTCATGTGATCCTTGACCAATCAGGACTGAGTCCCCGTTCTATAAAACCTTGAGCAAGCTTCTTGTTCTTCCTGTTCACCACTTCTTGCCATTTTCACTTGTTGGGAGAATCGTCTCCTGTCCATCTTCCCGGCTGGGAAGGAACACGCGGAGAGAACCCTCTCTCCCTCTGGTTATGCGGCCACAAAGACCGCTTTTTCACCCAGCTCTCAGTTAGCGTGTTCGCGAAAGCCACTAAAACGAGTTACCGTCATAAGACGTAGCTTTAAAGCGACAGCCAGTGTGTAGCCGACGTTACCACGGACCGCAAACCACAAAGGAACCCAAGGAAACCACTTGTTGAACTGACAGAAGGACTCCAACGGCAAGTTTCCAGCAACGACTCACCGAAGCAAGCAAGCTGCTCTACCCGCAAGGAAACCGAGAGAAAGTCCAGTCCAGACCATAGGTCCAGACGCTGCCAAAGGAAAGAACTTTCCGAACATCATCAGAGCCATGGACTCGCCTGTAGCAACTTCAGTACAGTAAGACTGACATTAACATCTGGACAATAGTTAGGAAAACTTTTGTGTAATGTTTATTGTCAATGTAATTGCATATTTGATTGTATCCATTGTGTGTGTTTAGAGTAACGTTAACTTATAGCTCAACACATGGCTTGCAGGCTATCGACAGCCAATTAGCCTCGCATAAGCTAAAGTTATAGAGCCTACTCTAACTTACTCTATAACTAATTTACAATCCGCCTCCCTTTAAATCGAGATCGGTGCATGCAATCTTTCTACAAATACCTAACCCATCAGATATAGGATAGGGGCCTGGGATTTAGCTAGACGTAGCTAAATTTCTATAGCCTCAACTCAGGCCACGTTAGCTTCATGCTAAAGCTAGATTCGTATTCCCCTCCTCGAGATTGTCTTGTGATGTCTGAACACCACGTGTCTGGCGCACATACAGAAATAGAACTGTGAATTCTATATGCCTCATTCTTTGTCTACACTTCATTTCGTTTTCCATATCATTCACTGTTTTTAGGATG
The DNA here is from genome assembly GCA_029718625.1 of Synaphobranchus kaupii. Lineage (NCBI taxonomy): Eukaryota > Metazoa > Chordata > Actinopteri > Anguilliformes > Synaphobranchidae > Synaphobranchus > Synaphobranchus kaupii. The sequence continues at coordinate 41,432,618 of CM056378.1, forward strand.
TTAGTTTAGATGTGTTTGTTGTTTAATAAATTGTATTTTATCAAACCTGGTCGTCGGTCTGATTGTTATTTGGATAAACATTTGAGCCTATCCTCCAAAAGAACTTACGCCTTCAGATTAAGTTATTGATTATTATTTTAAATATTTAACATTGAAATTTATAATCATGATTTAATAATTAATTTTATGAGACTGATTAATTGTACTTTTGCACCTAGTGTGAAGCCATATATAAATATATATATTCTGCACATTCATTGGTGCTTCCCTGTGATGACTTAAGACGTTTTAACTGTCTGTCTTCACTGCCAAATTATTAATGTACCTAACGACACTACAACAGAATACAAATTTTTGGTGATGAAAAAATATTTTTATGAACTCGCAGATGGACACTATTGTCCACTGTGTCACGTGTGGACAATAGCGGGTTCGTTGCAGGTGAGACTTGGTGGGGGGTTGTTTGTTAAATGGACTAGCTACGCGGCAACAGTGGCATTTAGAAGCTCTGTATTCGGTATTGTCACAAATTGCGTACTTATGAAGCTAGAACATGGAATTTGTTGTTTCCACTCATAGTTTGGTTGCAGGAGCAACGACTGTCTCATTTGAGCAATGTCACGATTCCGCGTCTTGGCCACTAAGCGTCTGAGTGAAGGGGTTAAAGAAGAAACCCATTCTGAATATTACTGAACGTGGATGTTTCATTAGATTTGTAAGTACTTTGCAGGAATTTATCTGGTGTCTAAAGGGTTTTAAGTCTGGTATATGGCGGCAGTGTAGCATAATGGTTAAGGAACTGGACTTGTAACCGAAATCCCAGGTAGGACACTGTCGTTGTACCCTTGAGCAAGGTACTTAACCTGAATTGCTTCAGTATATATCCAGCTGTATGAATGGATAAATGTAATAAGAAGTTGTGTAAGTCGCTCTGGATGAGAGCGTCTGCTAAATGCCGTAATGTAATGTAATATGCAGGGTGGGTAATGTGCTGGACACAGTGGACAGGTGCATGCTGGGAGGGCAGGGTGTGTGTTGGTCACTCTCACCTGAAGCCACGGCCCAGTGCGCTCTGTGACCACTGCGCATGCAGGGCTCGTGGTTGAAGTCCTCGTCGTACCTGCGCAGATGCAGTTAAAGTCTTATGGACTGCACCCGAGGAGAGCGTGTCTTACGGTACGCTGACCATGCAACTAGGCGAGTCGAAAAATAGCCGCACCGTAACCCCACCGTAACTTACCACTATCGCATGGTCCATCTAAAACAGGCGAACGATTTATTTGCATACAGCAAGAGGGGTCTCCAAGTGAGAAAGGCATATTTTATTCATCCGATTTGTCATAAGAAACATCAAATTATTATAAAATTATTACTGAAGTGTAAAACATCTGCTCAAATTAAATTTGTACTGAGGTACCACTGGGGCTGGGTTCGGGGTAGTCAAGGATACGGAACGAGGACCGGAAGTCCGGCAAAGAGGTGTCTAAGGATGTGGGCGGTGTTAGCCCCTCCCATTCCTCCCGACAGACGCTCCGTCCGACACCCACACACCTCTTCAGCTAGCAGAGCCATGTCCTGGGCTGAAAAACACACACACACACACACACACACACACACACACACACACACACACACACACACACACACACACACACACACACACACACACACAGCACAAATGCACATTGATTGAGTCAGGCCTTCTGCTCTAACCATGTGCTACAATCGTGCTGTTGGGTGGAAAGTACAAAGAAAACTGTGCTGCTCCACCTGAGAAGACCTCCCCCTGTGCAGTGTAGCCCCTCTGCATTGCGGTGTGCACCACGCTCTCCATGGACACGCCCAGTGGGTGCTGCACCAGCTGTGCAGCCATCCACAACGCCACCAGACCACACCTGCAGAACAAAGACAGCGTGCTCATGCACCCGCCTCTGAGATGCAGCAGCCCCGCCCCCAAAAAGGTACAGGGCCCACTGCCACTGAAAGCCCCCATTCCCAACACCTCTGCAGGTACAATGTTACATATCAACCTCAAAAGTGTTTACGTGTTAAAACAACACTCAAATGCATGCGCAAAAAAAAAAAGCGTTTACTCACTGTGGTCCATCCTGAATGAGGGAAGGCACGTATTTGTTGAACAGCGCCCACTGCAGGTCTTTCCTGAAACTGCATTGAATAAACTGCAGGATTAGTTTAGATTTCAGCAGGGGGGTTATGAGGGGTTCCTATTGCTTATCCAACCTTGTATGAATTAATGTTTTACCTTCTCCTTTCAAACACATGTTTACCACGAGCCTAGTCAAATAGAGAGTGCCAGTCTGTGTCTGCCTTTAACAGGACTCCATTGTTAAAGAAAACTCAATGAATGTAAAAAAAATAAATAAAAATTTAAAAAAGTGTGTATCTAAAACATTCCAAATGCTTAACAGTTAGAATTTTACAACTGAATCAACTGGTAGATTAATCTCAGTTTAAAGCATTTCAAATGTTTTTGTGATTCAAGACTGCGGACCACATCATTTATGTTTCGATAAGGTACACTTTCATACAATGCAAGCCAGTATTCAAAATATCTGTGTATTGTGTGATGTAATCATGTAAACTGAAACTGCAGTGGTCCCCTGTGAAATCTATATACAGTGGGGTGCACAAATGTGGGAACCCCTAGTCAAAATGCCTTTTAAAATTAAAATCTAAGTGAACAGAAGCTAACTTCACTTCTAAATGGTACAAAGTTAAATATGACATTTCTTCAAATTTTAAAGCAAGATTACTTTTTATTTTTACAGTTTCAAAATGATAAAAAAGGGAAAAAGACCCTGTGCAAAAGTTTGGGAACCCTTTTGGTGATTTACTTGTTAGGGCTTCAATGGGTCAGGTGAATATAATTCCAGGGCTGAACTATTTATTCTGAAGTAACTCCATGCCTTCTAAAGCATCCAACTGCTGGATGGCTGTTCTGTCTGGTGTTAACAACCATGGGTTCCTCTAAACAGTTGTCCAAGGATGTCAGAATCAAGATAGTTCACTTCCACCAACTAGGAGAAGGCTAAAAAACTCTCTCAACCTTTCAAACTACCTATTTCCACTGTCAGAAACATTGTCAGAAAATGGAAGATAAATGGAACAGTTGAAGTCAAGGCAAGATCTGGAAGACCAAGAACAATTTCAGAGAGCTTGAGACCTGGTGAGAAATGCTCAGTAGAACCCACACATCACTGCAAAAGAGCTGGAAAAAAGAGTAGCAGACGCAGGTCTAGTTCACAGGACAACAATACAAAATGTAAATGTAAAAAATTTAAATAAAAAGTAATCTTGCTTTAAAATTTGAAGAAATGTGTCATGTTAACTTTGTACCATTTAGAGGTCAGGTTAGCTTCTGTTCACTTCGATATTAATTGTAAAAAGCATTTTGACCAGAGGTCCCAAATTTTTGCACCCAACTGTATTTCATACATTATCAACTAGTTAATGATAAAGTATGCTCATCATTCATTATATAGATACCATACAAGAACTTGAAACATGAGTACTTTAAAAAAACACTAGGGTTGGTTTCCCATGCATGGATTAAGCCTAGTCCTGAAGAAGCCTGAAGAAGCCTGAGACTGGGCGAAACGTTGTGTGCACACTACAGCTTTGGAGAAACAGCAAGGACAACAGACACTCTTCTAGAGAAGCAGAATAACCTATCCTGCTGAAAAAAACACCCTAAAAAGCAAAAAAAAAGGATCCATTTATTATAGAAAACTGCAGTTTTAACTGCAAATTACTTCTAGAGACACCAGCTAGAGTGCACGGATCAGGTGTACTACAGACACAGCACTACAGAGACTGTACTATCTTGTAGTGGAACCCTAATGGTGTCAACTAAGCTACAAGGTACCAGTCTAGGTAAGTATAGGCTGCATTGGTAATCGTCAACCTTGAGTTGACAAAGCATGCTATCAATCAGCAAAACTGCACATCGCCACTTGCACTATAAAACACAAAAAAACACCACACCTAAACAACATCGCACCTACACCCAGAGCTATGGCAGCCTTTGTGGAGGCTCCCAGGATTCTCTTCAGGATTATCCAGACAACACACCACCTGCAGAACACCGCAGTGTCTGGAGGGAGGACTACTCCACCAGCCAGCCTACAAAAGAAGATGCAGGAACTGGCCACCCTGGTGAGACCGGCCTCCCCGACGGACAACACCATGGTGAAGCTGGCGGGGAATGCCCAAAACTGGCTCCACACATGCATGCGGATCCTGGAAGAACACTACCTGGAGAGCCTGGGACACCTCATTAAAAAACTGGAGAACATCCATCTATCAAACTGACCGGAGGCATTCCAGGTGGCTACCAGGTAGGCCAAAAAGACGTTTTTCAGAAAACTGCACCCGACAACCCTGGACATTGCTGAGAAAACATTCACCCCCATCTTCACTCCCAGGAGCACTACAATCGCAGTCTCCACAAGCAAAAGATTTTCATCACTGGCTGACACTCCACCACCCCCACCCACAACATGGAGGACCACTGTGGCACCACCCCAGGACCAGGACCAGTACCAAAGGGAGTGGCCAGCTCTGAGGCAGACATATCCCCCCAGAAGCCCCGGCACCGGCACAGAATGCTGAGAGGACGGTTCTGCCTCAGGAAGCACCACACCACCAGGGAAACAGAAAAAGCAGTGGGATTGCAGGACACCACAGGAACTAGGAACTGGGAACTGGAACCACTGCCGCAACGACCCCTATGGACCACATAGGACTGCTACAACTCTGGCTCCACACCTAGATTGCGCAGATTATTAAAGAGGACAACACACTGATTAAGGCACAGAACCCGCAAACCCACAAAGACCAAAACAACCTCAGCAGAGGGGAGAGCAAGCGCTACTACAGCTGGCTAAAAACAAGCAAATAATTATCAAACCAGCAGACAAGGGAAGTGCCAGTTATTATGGGACATAACACAATACACACAGGAAGCCTATAGACAACTTCACAACATAACACATTACAGAAAATTAAATGGACCCATATAACCAGACACGGCCCAGGAAATACATGCCATCATACAGACACTAGTAGAAAACAAATACATCACAAAAAAACAAAGTTTTTTACCTGAGGGGAGAGGACAACCCGAGACCTAGGATTTTTTACCTCCTCCCTAAAATACACAAGCCAACAGAATCCTGGAGCATACCGTATGAGGTCCCAGCAGGGAGGCCTATTATATCAGACTGCAACAGCGAATCCTATAGGATAGCTGAATACTTAAGATTTTTTTTCTCAATCCACTGTCCACAAAACACAAAAGCTACATCAAAGACACATATGATTCATAAACAAAATTAAAACCACCAAAATACCCGAAGAAGCCATCCTGTTCACCATAGACATAGATAGTCTATACACCAACATAAGCACAGCAGCAGGATTAACAGCGGTAAAAACATGGATGGAAAAGTACCCGGACAACAATCGACCGGATACGATCCTCCTGCAATTACTGGAGATAAGCCTCACCAAGAATGACTTTGAATTCAATAAAGAATTCTTCTTACAGACCAGCGGCACAGCTATGGGCAAAAAATTTGCACCGGCTTATTACATGGCGCATTGGGAGGAGACTGTTTTTGAAAAATGTTATTTTAGGTATTCAGATGACATTTGGGGAACATGGACACATAGCTCAGAAGATTTCAAACACTTCATACAGATCCTCAACACGCACCATACATCTATCACAATTAAACACACCACACACTATGAACATATAGATTTTTTGGACACTACCATATACAAGGGGCCCTCATTTCCCCAAACACACACATTAGACACTAAAGTTTTTTTAAAGACACAGACACACATGCACTCTTACACAAGGCCAGTCTCCACCCAAAACATACATCCAGAGGTTTGATTAAATCCCAATTGCTAAGGTTCAACAGAATCTGCACACAAATTACAGACTTTGAGGATGCTACCAAGACCCTCTTCAATGCATTAAAACCAAGGGGGTATTCCAGATCGTTCCTCAGACAGATCCGGAAAACCTTCTTGGCTACAAAACAACAGGACACTAGAAAAATCATTCCGCTTATTACCACCTACTCCACAATCAGCCAAATAGCGAACGGAAAAATTTAACGGAACCTGGCCAGGATTCTGCAAAAGACAGACCTGCTCCAAGAATACGAAATCATTTCAGCCTACAAAAAAAACTAAAACCTTAAGAATCATCTGGTAAGTAGTAAACTACCGGAAATCACCATTTTACCCACACAAGGCCCGATATTTTACAAACAGGCCACTACAGTGAAAAACAACACTACAAACACAACATACCTTATTAAACAAACACTCACAGTTAACACATATAACTGCATATGTCATAAAGTGCAAACACTGTGACATAAAATATGTAGGAGACAGGAAATACAATTAAGACCAGATTGGCACAACACATATATAACATAAAAAATCATAGAAAAACAGACACACACATAGTGGCTCATTTCCTACACCATCGACTTGAAGCAGTAGAAATATCGGGCCTACATTCGAACATTAACTGGACACAGGAGGACAGACGTAGGACAGAAAGACATTGGATTAGAAAACTCAACACCATATTCCCAGGAGGATTAAACAAACTCTGGTAAAACTTCAACACAAGAGGGACCAAATTCTTCCTACTTAAAGGCTGCAGTACACTGAATGGCCAGTGCAAACTTTTTTTTTTTTTCCAAGGGGCCCTCATAGGGGGTAACTTGGGAAATAAAGATTTTTCCTAAACCTAGTCCTAGGCTTTGAAAAAGATTTTTAGTCTCAGACTAGGCTTAATCCACGTGTGGGAAATCAGTCCTAGGTATGTTCATAGTACTGTGATGAAAAACACAAACATGTTAATCGCTTTCAAGGTACTGGGTGAGTTAAAGCACAACTGAAGTTTGGTAGAACTTTGGGTTGTGTAGTTACCTGGCCATGATATGAGTCCAAATAGTGGCAAAATTGTTACGACCCCGGAAGAGGACTGAACCCAAATGCAACGACAAGGAGACAGGAATGCAAAAACTCAATATTTATTTATGCTCAGGGCAGTCCTGAGCATGGGGAGAAAGGCAAAGGCAGTAGAAGTTCCAAGCCGGAACTGGACTCAACCGGAACCTCAGTATTGCTCCAAGCCGGAGCTGGACTTGACAGGTCACACCGGAATTGTTCCAAGCCGGAACTGGACTTGACGGACAGGACGGACTTGACAGACAGGACAGAGAGTGGGAGCGCTAAGCATCCAATAAATTAGGCTTCGAACTAAACTCCTGAAGCGTAGGGAGAACAATAAATACAGACAGTCCAGTTATGAATGTGCGGGAGCAGAGGGAGCAGGGAAAGTCAGGGGTGATGATGGCAACAGGTAACCGGGTTGTTTGGAGCAGGGGATGAGCGGGAGCGGGAGCGGGAGCGGGGAGCGGTAGAGCAGGACAGTGCAGCGGAGCCCGGGCAGGACACAGGCGTGGCAACAGGGCAGAGGCAGTAGCAGCACGGCAACAGCAGGGCGGCAGCAGTGACAGCAGAGGCAGGAGCGACAGCACATCAACAGCAACGCAGCATTGGCTGTGAGTGGGGACCGCCGCAGGGTGTAATAGCAGAAGCCCAAGCTGCATGCACAAACATCAGGTGGAAGGCAGGGAAACCGCAGCACAGGCAGGGATTCACGGACAACTGCAGACTGGCAGACTTTAAGCAGACAAAGGTGGTTAGCGAGACAGAACAATGAACAGCGGGTTATGCCGTTCAGACTGAACAGACTAGGACTTAACAGGTTAGCAGGGTGAGTTAACACCGAAGCAGAACTAAACTGTATGACTAGGAAACTAGACAGAGAACCAGACAGGACCAGAGGTTTCAGACTACAAACGTTAACTAACTGCCAAAGGACAGAAAACACCGGGTGACTAAATGCAAGCATTAATTGGAATCAATTATGAAAAGCGTGCAAATGTATGCGAGGGTGATTGAACAGAGTGGAGAGTGAAATGGGGGAATGGGATAGGCTGAGACAGGAGTGGTGAAACAGAGTGATACAAACGGGAGAAACACGCCCAACCTGCAGCACGGGGGGAAACACGGACAATGGAGAGACAAACATGAAACAGGGGGAGAGGGAAAACACGGAGAAACAACAGGATGGGAGTGGAATGTTACAAAAAATATGTTCATTAGTTGATCTGTGCTCCACTGTGGTGATAATCCAGTATAGGGTATTTCTCGCTCTCCATTCACTTCTATGGGGCAGCTAAAACGGTCTCAAAATGCCACTTCTAGCAGGTATATGACCGGGAAAGAAGCGGATTCTGTGAATACAAAAAATAACTAGTCCTCGTACGTATTTTTTTTCCATGTAATTAAAATGATTTGTAAAGTACTATTTTCTTCAATGTTGTTAGAAAGACTACCAAAATGTCGGCAGGTCGGACCATAGATATAGCTACTAGGAACGTTTTCTTCAGTAGAAATTTGAACCAATGAGTGGTTTCTGACGCATCGGCGCATTAACGCTGTTTCTGGCACAAGAACATAGCATACCTACCTGGTCTACGTTCCAAATAAACTACGAAAAAGCAAGAAAAAGGCCATTAAATAAATAAAAAATAGGTACGAGGACTGATTATTGTTTGTATTGATAGAATCAACTTATTTCGCGGTCGTAGCCTATACGTGCTAGAAGTGTCATTTTGAGACCGTTTTAGCTGCCCCATAGAAGTGAATGGAGAGGGAGAAATACCCTATTCTGGATTATCACCCCAGGGGAGCACAGAGCAACTAACGAACATATTTCGCCACTATTTGGACTCATATCATTGCCAGGTAACTACACAACCCAACGTTCTACCAGTTGTGCTTTAAACCAGGGTCACTACAAAGGTGCGCATGCCACCTGATGCTCTCACTCACCTGCCCTCTCTCTGTTTGAGCAGAAGCCGCGCCTCCTCATAGTCCCCAAGCATTGGGGACTTTCCCTGGGCTATGGCCTGGTAAAGCTTCTTCTTTCCGGAGCATGGGAGGAGAACTGGGGGTGGCGGAGCAGTTGGAGGCGGAGGAGAGGACAGCGTGGGGCTTTCAGTCGACATGCCGCCTGTTTACCTCCTCTGCACACTCCGTGGTCAGTAACCGCAGCAAACTGCGGACTGGATGCATTATTATCAAGCGATCAAGTCACAAACGTACAAGTTGCAAACTTTACAAAATATTGCAACAAACATTTTCTGTAAAAGTTGACTCAACTAAATTGTAATTTTCTTTAATATGTTGCATAGGCATTCCATTGATAAAAATAGGCTACACATTTTATGTCGAGACAGCTGAGGTTGTCGTCAATGAGAGACCGCATCTGTGCTGTGGGTAGCAACATTACACAAACTGGTTCATAGCATATAAAAATAGCGGTTCATAGGCGATTCAGTCCTTTTTGTAAAGGGGTTAGTGCGTCTGGGTCTTAAGTAAGCATACTACCATAAACAAAAGCACTAACGAAATTAAACACGATTGAAACCAGGCTAATTAGCCTACATTAACGTTAGTCAATTTAATCAAGTTATTTTAGTAATTATGTTGCCTCGTGTGTTGTGATCGACCGATTTCCTTATGCCTTAACGCTACTATAAGATATATCCCTTCTGACATTCCATCAAAGGGACAAGTTAAAGGAAAACTAAATTGGCTAGCTAGCGCAATCAATCGCAGGAATCGTGAAATGTAACATATAGTATAGCTATATGGGAGATAGCTGTTACAAGGTAAGAATGAGAAGCTGTACACTTAAAAACGGAAACACTGTTTTAAAAATGAGGCTCAAGAGGCACATACCCGGACCGTTATCACGACTGAAACAAGAGGGGCTTCTGAAAAAGTGTCTGAAGCAGTTCTGGAGAGTGGCCAACCGTGTTACTGCCTGTTACCCAGTACCGATTCCATATAAGGTTAGCTAGCTAGCTAAACTTTTGACACATATAAATGTCGACGACAATTTGTTGTCTAGGATACTCTAGGGCGTCAAGGATCTTTTGACAGGTTATATTTTCTTATATAATCTTCCTAAAATAGCTTCGTTCACCGTTTATATTAAACAATTGGATTAAGTAGATTTCATTGAATAAATCAAATGCTACGTTCATGTTATGTGTTGCTCGCTAACATTAGGTACGACAATCAGGAAGGTAACTGCTTCCGGTTACCATCAGGGCGGAGAAAAATATAAATACAATTAGATTTATTTTCTCTTATTCGTCTGTTGTCATTTGTATATTTCAGTGCTGTCTGTATAACTCAGTTGATTTCCTTCAATTCCAATTATACATCCAAAATTAGCAGGGTCGGAGCCACAGAACTGTGGTCTGAGCAGATATAAATTCGGAACGGATTTAATGTCACAGAATTCCAAAAGAGGATGGCAACCGGTACCAATACGCCTCCCATTTTGGAGTTGAGACAAAATTACAACGATTACTGAAAGTTACTGCAATCCAATCGAATTGTACATTCAAGGGGGGGGGGGGGGGGTCATTAAGTCTTATCCAATCAGCCCATACCTCTTACAGGGGTTATAAACTTCATTTAAACCAATGAAATCCCACAAATGTATGGAAAGGCAGGGTCTATTTGATGATTGACAGATAAAGCAGCCAACGACGTTAATGAAGCGTCATGTGGCCGGCGGTCCTGGAGTCATTGGTAGCAATTTAGCAAACACCAGCAGGCCGCACGGAGACCGCGATAAATTCAACAAAAGGTATCCGTAAGTAATTAAACATATATATTTTCTTAACTATATCACAAATAGTGATACAACGTTAATGTATTTTTTAATCCCAGAAACAGGCACGAACCGCATTTTAACACTGAAAAATGTTGAGTACGTTAACCGTATTGCCTAGCCGGCTTAGCTACTGAATCGACGTAATGTTAGCGATAATTTAATCGAGTTCACTGTATTCGTTTTTAATGTTTAAATTGCAGTACTTTTCAAAGTGAAAAGCTCTACGTATGTTTTATAGCTAGCCTACGGAATTTATAACGACAGACCTTTCGACGATCTTTATTAAAGTCTTGAGGTTGAGTGTATGAACGACTGGTTTATTCGGCCTGCAGACAATCGCAGCCTGGTCGGATTGTGATGTGTTTGTATCTATGGTTTGTATCCCCTTTTCAGAAAATGGCTGGCCAGGAAATGCGACTCAACCACACAATCTACATCAACAATCTAAACGAGAAGATAAAAAAAGACGGTACTTTTATTTTCGTGCGTCTCCCTTTCTCGGGTTTCACTGGCTGTTCGTCATTCAATTTCCCGTTTTGCCCCTGCACTGAGTTTTGTCCGGGCTACATTTTATTTGCCACCATAGGCTATATGCAAATGTGATTTGTAACACCAGAATGATTGTACTTTCTTCCTCAGAGTTGAAGAAGTCCCTGTATGCCATTTTCTCCCAGTTTGGGCAAATCTTGGACATTCTGGTGTCCCGGTCCCTTAAGATGAGGGGACAGGCTTTTGTTATCTTCAAGGAAGTCAATAGTGCCTCCAACGCCCTGCGATCCATGCAAGGATTCCCCTTTTACGACAAACCCATGGTACGGTCCGATTTGCTCCTGACGCAATAGCATATCCAGTGTTCTAAAGATATGGTTGAGTCCACACTAGTGTTCAAATCCAGTCTCTCTGAAACCATTAATGATGTCAATAACCTGGGTAGAGTGTGCTAAAATATATTCTAGCTGCTAAAACTTGTTATGCTGCACACAAACTTTGTTTAGGGAGTATCCTTACTCTGCAATGCCAGTGGTGGAGGGAAAAGGCACATGCACGTCAAGTCATTAGCACAGATGTAGGGTCCAAATCTCAGTATTCAGGGGTGTTGTTTTACATGAATGTTTGCATTCAACTGAATGTTTAAATTTCATTCCAGTGACTGTTAAAACCTTTGAAAAGGGAGGCTTTGGAGCATGACAACTGGGCCTGTATCACGAAGCAGGATTACTGGGTTAGCTGGATAACTACACTGAATGCACCCAAATTTGGAGCATGGATTGAAATAAAGAGCTGTTCTGGATTATACTTGATGCAGTTATCCAGCTAACTGTTATCCTCTTTTGGGAAATGAGGCGGGCCCTGGTAGTCCCACAGTACATTGATGCAATTTGAAAGCCTCTTTGAAACTGGAACCAAAGGGGAGAGATTCCTGCCATTCTTTGAATTCTTAATTTTTTTTTCCCCCTTCCTTTGGAGTTTCACTTTGATGTGGGCGGGTGTATCCTTATTTGCCTGGGTCATTGTGTTAAGCTATTCAGTGCAAGATCAAGGCATTGGCATGTGATAGTCTGACGACCGTGCTTACCCCCTCTCAATGCAGCGCATCCAGTATGCCAAGTTAGACTCTGACATAATCGCCAAGATGAAGGGTACCTATGTGGAGCGTGATCGTAAGAAGGAGAAGAGGAAGGTGAAGGGCCCCGACGCAGCTGTGAGCAAGAAGGGTGTGACGGGGGCCGTGGCCCCCATGGGCCCCGGGGTCCCTACACCCATGCCTGTGAGTGTCTCGGCTGCAGCACATTGCTGATTGCAGCACACTTTTATGCACCCTAGTACCAAGCTGCACTGTACAGATGGCTCCCTACTGTGTTACATTTTATTTCCATGTTATACTACACTGGCAGCAATGAAAAGGTATTTGTGACAGATGTGCAGTGAGTTCACTCTGGTGTGACATGATGACTGGTTTGCAGTAAGCAGTGTTCATGTTGATAACTGTTGTGCAGCGAGCAGTCGCGTGCCCCCTAAATGCGTTTAATACAACAGTCTCTCTTCTGCAGGGAATGCCGCCTATGAGCCAGGCACCCAGAATGATGCCCATGCCCGGGCAGCCACCCTACATGCCCCCTCCTGGCATGATGCCCCCGCCAGGCATGGGCCCGGGGCAGATGCCCCCAGGAGCCATGCCCCCTGGCCAGATGATGCCGGGGCAGATGCCGGGGCAAATGCCTCATGCCCAGCAGGTGAGTATGGCGACGTCTGCGCGATCAGCAATGGCCGCCATTTGTCCAGGGCTCCAAGCGATGCCTAACGGCTCCTGTCTGTTGCAGGTGTCGGAGAACCCGCCCAACCATATCCTGTTCCTCACCAACCTCCCCGAGGAGACCAACGAGCTCATGCTGTCCATGCTTTTCAACCAGTCAGTCACCTCTTCCTTTCCTTCCTTCCATTCTCGTTTGCCTCAGCAGCACACCTCGACACAGTGTTTATTAGCCTGAACGCGGTCTCTATAGCAGTGATCTTCATTACGGTCCTTGAGAGCCGCAGAGTCTGCTGGTTTTCATTGTTACGCGGCACTTAATTGATCAGTTAAAGCAGTCGATTAGTTACCTCAGCTGGTTTCTTGGGTCTGAATTGGTTGCTGGTATTAAGCCAAACAAAAACCAGCGTGCTCTCCAGGTCCACGAATGAAGATCACTGCTATAGTGGCGCATCTCGGTGATGCTTGTTTAGGGTTGATATTTATGTAGTGCGTTATGTAGTAGATCCATGTTTCAGAAGGCCGGTTCTAAAATGCTGTAAAAGCGTGATGTTGGGACTCATTTACTGTTCCGAGCGCTTAATGTATTAGTTGAATCTTGCTACATTTTTGTATGTTTTTAGCGGCCTTTCTGTAGGAAGTGCTTATGATTTGACTGAGCTAGTCTGCATGCCGTCTGTCTGCCTGGGCATTTTGAAGCTGACCAACGGGTCTCCCATCTGCTGCAGGTTTCCCGGCTTCAAAGAGGTACGTCTGGTGCCCGGACGGCACGACATCGCCTTTGTGGAGTTCGATAATGAGGTGCAGGCGGGCGCTGCCAGGGAGGCTCTACAGGGCTTCAAGATCACCCAGACCAATGCCATGAAGATCTCCTTCGCCAAGAAATAACAGGAAACCAACCTCGCGACGCCTGCGTATACATGCACACGGTGTGCGGCAAGCTTCCAGTATGCACTTAGGCATACCCACAAGCCCCTTTGTTTGCAAATTACGACCCCATTGATTGGCATGACACAGAAAGAGGATAAAAAGGCATCAGTAGACACGGCACACGGGTCACCCGAAATGCCTCCACATAGTCCTGCATTTTGTCTCAGTGGACAGAGCCCATAAACTTCCCAGCAGCACTTGTGTTGAGCTCATTAGTTAATGGCCTTTGTCCACTGATACAGCCCCTCCTTTCCCCAGTATCTGTGGTGGGGGTGCACAAACTTCCCAGCAGCTGTGGTGTTCAGCTCAAGAGAGGCTGTTTCTGAGTTTCCAAGCTGAGAAAGGTAAGGGGAGTATGCGTGTCACCTTGTGCACTTCACAGCGCCGGCAGACAGAGCGACAGATCAGCGTCCCCCAGCTGTCTTGATTCATTCTCATTTAGATTCCGCATTACCCCCCCCCCCCCCTCCCCCCTCCCCTCGGCTTCACGAGCAAATCGGGCTAGGTCTTTGTGTGGGTGCTCACTGGAGAACAGGTAATATCGTTTGTGTATTTTTATTTTTTTAAATAATACTGTCAGCCCCCCATTCTGTGGAGATTGTGGACGGCATTCCCTTTTCTTTTTATTGCTGTATACTTTTATTCTAAGCATTGCACCCAGGGTCTGGGCCACCAGACATTGTACCTGGAGCTTATTTCTTCATTATAAACCTTTTTATTATAACCGGTGTGTGTCTGTGTTGGTTAATTTTGTCTTGAACTTGAAAATTAGTTTTACATTTTCTTTAAGAAAATTCTAATCTGTTTATTTTTGAACTGTAAGTATTTACTGTCACAACAGTTGAAAATGTGTGTAGAATGTGCTGACACATTTGGGGACGAAAGAGATGATGCATGTGGGGATCTGAAGGGCTATGATGCATTATGAGCTAAGAGTGGTTTTACCTGAACATAACCTACATGCCAATGATTGCTGCTTAACTAGCTATGATGGCTGTCTAGCTTGTTCGCTAACCAAATATTTCCAGCGATTATACACCGTCCTGCAATTTACAAATATTGGTAACTTTGCACCTCTTTATATCATGCAATTTATTATACTCTAACTAGTCATTCCAAACTGTTAAATGTTTTAGTGGCTAATCAAATGGTGCAGGTGACATCTCTTAAATATCTGGCAGTACATATCTAGCTTCAAAATTAATGTCAGTAAAGTCATGCCAGTGTTTAAGTGTGGTCAGCTGCCTGACATCAGGTGTTCTTGTTTAACTGCTGCATGCTAAATGGAATGCTGATTTAGATCTGTTCTTGGGTGCACTTGAGCCTCATTTTTGGTAAAGCTGGTCAGTGTTGTCTGTTAACCACAAGATGTCACTCTTGAATTCTCTTCAGCATTAAATCAACAGCAGAAGAATTGGGTCCTGTTGTGCCAACCTTGTTGATCTGTGACCGTTAAGACATCAGTAATGATTTCACCCAGTTTTGCAATTAGTTCTGACATCTTGCTCGGGCAATTTTCCTTCATCTGTAGCATTTTATTGAGAAATTCTGAGGGTCTCATTGTAGCCAATCGGCACCAGATCTGGTCATTGGTGCTTGGGAGGTACCTTCTATGAGTGTGCCCTGTTTGTTTTCAATCTACCGGGGCTGTGTCTGAATCAGAGCCCTCTCTGCTGCATCCTGTGTACAGTGTACTGCACATGTGTGCTGTTTAATGGGCACTGTTTAGCCGTGACGTGCAGTATGCAAAAAAATATATATATATATATATATATCCTCAATATTTTCCAACCGTACTGAGGAAGTCTCGTAAGATGTCCTACCCTTGCGTGGCCATCTCGTGTGTTTTTGTTTGTTATTAAAGGAAAATGTCTACTTAGTGTGCTCCTGAATATACTCAAAGAAACCCCAGAAGTAAGGGTGCATCCCAATGTTCTTCACTCCCCCACTACCACTCCTCTACTACCTGGAAGTATTTGGAGGACGGGAGGGGAGTAGAGGAAAGGAGCTGTGAAGACAATTGGGACCGCGTATCTGCTTCACAGTCATCAAAATCGCCGTCGACTATTGCTGAACTTGCCCTATCATAACTTTGACTGGCGCCGAGCCAACAAATATTCCCAAAGCCAATCCACATGGTCAGCCTATTTAAAGCTGCAAAATATATTTTGTTACAAGTGCCAGTAATCTACTTGCATGTACAGTGTACGCATAGCCTGTATTGCGTTTCGCGTCGAGACACTAAACGTAATCAATGAGCAACATTAGATCAAAGTAAATGTAGTATAGGCTACGCAAACATAACAATTTACTGTAATTCCAGAATCCCGATGTCTGAACGTACTGGGCACTAATTCACCTCATAGGCCTATAGGCTACTGTAGCTACATTGCAGCCTACTATTGTCAGTTCTTGGCATCTCATAGGCAAATTGGGCAAAACATTTCCGTAGATTAGTGGAACGAATTATCGGATATAGGCCTATCTTTCCCAATGTTCATAGTATCGCAATGGTCACACCGAAAAACAATTAGGCCTATTTACCACTGTAACATCTGAAATCAAATTTAAAAACGTTCTTTGGAATGGTTGAATAAATTAATGCGTATTCACATACTGAAATTCTAGCTGTTATGCTATATGTGTCTATACTCGTGTTCGTTAATAAGCAACGTTAATGTGCAAGCAAATAAAGCTTTTTCCTCGACTTAAATTGCAGATTTTTTTTGTAGGACATCAACCACAAAAATTGTTAGCGCGATGTCACCCAAAAATGTGAAAACTTGCGCGGTAGGATACATGGATGTATGCTTCGCCGGAGGGGAGGAGAAGCCGAGAGTTTGAAGCCGCTTCGCTTGTCTTCTCCACTATTGGGACAGTAGAGGGAGGGAGGAACCAAAGATCAGTTTCCGGGGTCACGGAGTAGAGCTTTGCTGACGTTTTCCTTAAAATACTACAAAAATGACTGGACTTTTCGCGGACTGCACGTTGCGTGCTCCACAGTGCACATTAAACCGCACGCTTCTGCCAGTGCACTATACGTAGGAGACCGGGCGCAATATGTAGGGCTCTGATTCGGACATGGCCCAGGGCTGTGACCGAATACGATCCTCACCCTTTTGAGGGCGCATATTTGAGTCCACTACGTCAAAAAGCTTTTGAGTGGGCAACTTTTTCTCACAAATGGGGGCACTTAAAGTACCAGGATGAAACTCTTATTTCCGGGGTTTTGTTGAGGGAATTCAAGAGCACACTCCTGTTTATATAATTACTCCCTCCCCTTAAACTGGAACCGAATCCCACTTGGTGTGGCTGCCATATTTCATCCTGGCATTTTCGGGATTCCCCCCTTGAAGCAAGGGAAGGGAACGACAGGAAGAAAGGATACATTTTGGATCCGAACGCAGCCCAGGATTTATTTTGCACACTGCTTGCAAAGTGAGGGGAGAGGGCACAGTAGACAAGGGTCTGAGTGGATGGGGCAGGGAACAGGGATCATATTCGGTCACAGCCCAAGTTTCAAATGTCTACAAAACTGATTTTTTTTGTGAATTTTTCAAGTTTGAAAAAAATCTTTCTCTATAGCACCACTTTGTGTGTTAATTGGGGCAACACTCTGGGTGTCCTCAGGATTGAGTTATGAATTGACCTACCAAATTTCATCACGTTTCATCATACTTTTTGGGATTAATTTGCTTTTTTGGTAAAAAGCCACACCCACATGTAAATTCATTGGCTTGCTGCGGGCACATTTTTAAATGTAGGAACTTAGTTTATGTAATGTTTTTAGGCATTCTAGAGTGGATGCTATATTCAATATATTGTGAAATCCCTCAGTGTCTAGGATGAGATTTTAAGTGATTTGTAATGCATTCAAAATGTCAGTAAATCCACATTGATAGGAAAATGGGTCCTTAAGGCATATTTATTCTGTGTGAGAAGCGGGATCGTGTGACATGACTTTCAGGTCCTTATGTCAAACAGAGCTGGACTTACAGATTTTAAATTCTTTGGATTTAAAAGACTGTTTTAGCGCCCCCTTATGGCCAATCAGCACCATATTTGGTCAGTGGTGCTTGGAAGGTACGTTCTATCAGTGTGCCCAGTTTGATTTCAATCAACCAGGTGAACGTGGGAAAAGTAGCATATGAACCAACAAAATCCAAAATGGCCACCAATTCAAGTTAGCGTGATTGAAACATACATGATCATATTCGGACAGCAGTTTAGTCACTGTAGCAAGTTTCACATGTCTATATTAAAACAGATTTTTTGTGAATTTTTCCATTAAAAAATATTGTTGAGCTCTATAACGCCACTGGTTAATCGGGCCAAACTTTGGGGCTGTCCTCAGGATTGAGTTGTGATTCGACCTACCAGGTTTGATCACATTTCATCAAACTGTGATTTGTTACATTTTTGATAAAAAACCACACCCACATGCAAATTCATTGGCTTGCTGCGGGCATATTTTTAGCAACTTAGTTTATGTACCTTTTTTAGATATTGAAGAGTAGATACTATATTCCAAATTTTGTGCAAATCGGTCAAAGCGTCTAGGAGGTGATGGATTTTAAAGGTTTTTCAAAAAATGTAAAATGGCAGAAAATTAACCAAACGCACTTTTTCAGGGTAGGGACTATTTTTTTTCCTATGAGAGGAGAGCAAAAACAATCATTTTCATTCTAGGTTGTAGGGTTCAGGAGTTATGGCCTGCCAAAGTTTGGATTTTCAATCATAATAATGATAATGCCTGACATTTATATAGTGCCTTTCTCACACTCAAAGCGCTGTATCACCGTTTGGAGTATCCCTCTATCAAGCTGCCAAGTTTTGTAAAAACCGACCAGGGCCCCGTTTCCCAAAAGGACAAGATCATCTTCGCCTATTTTGTCCTGTTTACTTCCATTGTTTTTCATCATTTGTTGTTTGTCTTTCTCCCTTTATTTTATATCTTTTTTATGTAATGTCAGTAAATTTTAATTATAAAATTAATAAACCATAAACACAAAACACTTTTAAGATGATCTTAACTCTCAGATGCTTTTGGGAAACGGGGGGCCCGGGTGGTTTTGCCAGAACTGGAAAAAAACGGTGGAAGAAAGCGTGTTAATAATAATACCTTCGGTGCTTCAGCTCAGCTAACTGAATTCCAAATCTGTGGGCTGCCTGGTTTGTATACGGTATTATTCAAAGTGTCCATGAAGCCGGATTCAGTTTTAACTAGTATGCACTATGGCCAAGGTTACTGTCCTGTCTATACTATTGCCTGATAAGTCTTACCATCGTGTCCAAAGTTACTGTCCTGTCTATACTATTGCCCGATAAGTCTTACCAGTGTGGCCAAGGTTACTGTCCTGTTTGCACTTCTCGGATAAGTCTTAACAGGGGAGTATACTATGGAGCAGCATTACTGAGTTAGCTGGATAACTGCACTGAGAAACCCGGAACGGCTCTTTTTACTTCAGTCCATGTTTTGGGTTTTACTCAGTGCAGTTATCCAGTTAAGTTGGTAATCGTAGTATACCCATAGTCTCTTGACCTTCCTGTGATAGCCAACCTAAATCTTTTGTTACATGTACACCTGTTTACATTGATGCCGTGGGCTTATAATTTGTCTCTTGCGCATGCAAACACACACACTTACAATGTTGGTACACACCTCCCAAAGACTGATGTGAAGTCCTGGCATTAGGTCAGTGGGATTGCTGTCAACATTGAGCACAAAACTTTAAACTGATTAATGAGGATTCAAATCAGTCTGCCGTCAATTCCTGGCACTTGATCAGTTAACTTGGTTCTGAAATTCTCACGTCCTGTCGTCCTCCACAGCAAAATAACAGCATTCTTCCTAGCAATTTTACTGCATTAGATGGAGCAAAGCTGTAATCATTAACATTGCCCCAGTGTCAGTGCTGTGTTTGTCTGGTTTCCAAGGGAGACACTTATCTGGTAGAATATGTATTTAATTACTACTAGTGTTTGTTTATTCACAAGATTAATGAGCAATGGTCTCCTGGTCGTGTGAGACTGCTCAGTAAATGAATGTTCACACTGACAGACCTGCTGCTTTAAGCAGCTGTGTGGTGCATCCTGCAGTTAGCAGTCAAGCTGAAGCTGGACGTGGCAGGGCCTTGTGCATGTCCCTGCATGTTGAGGAGAACCTCATCCATTACAGCTGTAGTTAAATGCCTGACATTAATCATTTCCTCAGCACATTTTAAAAGGTTTTAAGTCAACTTGCTGTCAAACTACGCTCAAATTTCCATGCAATTTTCATTGTTGCAGTTTTTAATCAGTGTGGTAGCAGTACTCTGTAGTAAATTTCCCTTTAGAAATAAATGCAAAGTGATGTCAGCCAGCCCAGGTATAATCAGTTTGTCCCCGTTCAGTTTTCATTTTTGAATGGTTGTGGAACAGGTGCCGTTTGCAGACAGCTACACATCGCATGCACTCAAAAATTCTATTTCAAAAATACTATTATGCTTCAACAATTGATTCTGGAAAAGTGGACTTTCACTTCTAATGGTGTTTGAGTGAATCAAAGGCCTGATATTATGTTGTATTATGTGGGATTTAATGAAAGTTTAAATGGCTACAGGCTGCCAGGTGACACAACGATATGGATAGCAGTTTGCCAAGTGCACTGATGTTGTGTTGCTGCTAACATGATCAGTTTTCCAAATGTTTGTGTGTAAAAAGGAAAGCTTGTAATATGAAGCAGTCACTTAATCTATGTTTTATACATGTATACAAGCATCAACCAACTAAAGCAGGGATGGGCAACTCTGGTCCTGGAGTGCCATAGATGGTACTGGATTCATTTTAATTAATCAGGTGCAATGCATACAGGTAACCATGTGCTGTAGGCACACATTTTTCACAATTCAGAATATTCAATCTCAGACTTTTAATTGTCCATCAAACTCTTGCGATCAAGCTCAGTTGGAACAAAAACCAGAAATGTCGCCGGCACTCCAGGACCAGGATTGTCTACCTCTGAACTAAAGAAAGGATGAGGAAGTGAGGCTGAGGCCTAGCCTGCCCACTTTAGCCTGTCCGTCTCCTCTAATTCTTCCCATTCTTCAGACTCCTTTGTTTCCTAACATTTTAATTCCTGTGTCGTCTGTGGACTGGGTGCCAGGTCCTGTAAGCGTTTGGCCACTCACCACTCGTCTGGCAGTTCAATTTGCCAGCCGCCCTGAATTCATACATACGCAAACTTATGAAATTCATCAGATTTGCGAGCGACATTTGCTTAGTATCGATCACGGCGGTGAGGAATGTGGGCACCTGGCATGCTGCTGTCGTGCGGGTAGCCAGTGTGGGTGCGTCCTCGTGTCTTTCGAGCGTCCTTGTATGTCAGCGGGTTTGAAGTGGCAGCCAACTTTTGTGGGGGGTGTAGGGGCGGCTGCTGTTTTTCCCCCCCCCATTGGCTGTTTGATATGATTGGGGGAGGGGGCGAGAAAAAATGTCCCCCTCCCTGTGGCAGTCGGCCGTTTGAAGTGCGCCAGTGCGGAGCCGGAAGAAGAGGCGGCTATAGGCTATGGGTGGCAGGGGGAAAAGGGCTCATTTACTCTGCATCATCTTGTTTTTCGTGTTTGTATCTTTCTAATCTACCACTCTTTCCGCCAGCGGCTCCCCTCCTTCCATCTGGATTTTTCGCTCTTCTGGCTCTGCAGCAATGTCGTATGGGCCGCTTGGTTTACGGATTTTGTTGGAGGGCAGAGTTTTCTTCTGTTTCCCCCTGGACAGACAGAATGACGCTTTGCATCCTCCAGGAGATTTAAAGAAAGCCTCATGTTTTAAATGTTCAGGAGTCTGTCATTTTAGTTGGACGGAAAACTGCAGTTGTTTGTTTGATAAAATATTTTCCTGGTTACTTGGTGCCTGAGGCATCCCCCCGCCTAGGGTATGGGAGGGTTCAGTCAGTTAGGGGTCCACATTGCATTGCTCTAGCGCCCCCCTGCTGGTCGATTAGGTTCCTCCGACTCCGATGTATAGAAACCGTGGCTGTCTACACTCCTAAATCGGCAGTGGGACAACGACTGTGGCTGCAAGTAATTGGGCATTTCAAATTAGTGTGGGAATTGGATATGTACAGCCCAAATTTATAAAAAATAAAACATTCTAGTGGCATTCTTCATTTTCCTCCATTAATAACAATAAAGATGGCTCTACCGGTGCACAGTGTATGTGGCAGTAAAGTGGCTCTACCGGTGTACAGTGTATGTGGCAGTAAAGATGGCTCTACCGGTGCACAGTGTATGTGGCAGTAAAGATGGCTCTACCGGTGCACAGTGTATGTGGCAGTAAAGATGGCTCTACCAGTGCACATTGTATGTGGCAGTAAAGATGGCTCTACCGGTGCACAGTGTATGTGGCAGTAAAGATGGCTCTACCAGTGCACAGTGTATGTGGCAGTAAAGATGGCTCTACCAGTGCACAGTGTATGTGGCAGTAATAATGCTGGCAGCATCTGCTCTGGCATAGACCTGACGCCTGATTACTGGTATCAGTCAAACATGGCACTTCAGTTGGAGTTCAGGCGGGAACAAATTACAAGCTATCTCTGACTGTGCTCCTTGTAGCAGGAACAAAGGCTCTTGTAATATTTTGAGTTAAATCATTATTATTAATAATAATAATAATAACGATAATAATAATGCCTTATATTTATATAGCGCCTTTCTCACACTCAAAGTACTTTACAATGATGAGGGGGGAACTCGCCTCAACCACCAATGTGTAGCACCCACCTGGGTGATACAACGGCAGCCATTTTGTGCCACAATGCTCACTACACATCAGCTGAGGTGGACAGGGAGATAACTATTTTAAACCAATTAAAATTGGGTATGATTAGATGGCAGATTGAAAGAACCAGGTTGGCAATTTAGCCAGGACACCGGGAAACCCCTACTCTTTGTGGTAAGTGTCAATGGATCTTTAATGACCACAGTGAGTCAGGATCTCAGTTTAAAGTCTCATTTGATTAACACTGATCATCGTATTGTGTGAGATACAGTCAAGCCGGAAAGTCTCCCCACCCTTTCACCTTCTCCACGTTTTATTACGTTACAGACTTATACTACAATAGATTGAGTTAATTTTTTGCCTCAAACATCTACACACAACACCCCATAATGACAATGTGAAAAAAGTTTTTTTGAGATTTTAGCAAATTTATTAAAAATAAAAAACTTAAATTTCTCATTTACATAAGTATTCATACCCTTTGCTTTAACGTATTTTTAAAGTATCATATTTCATATTTGGTCGCATATCCTTTACATGCTGTTACTTCCTGAAGTCTGTGACCATCAACATCAAAAAACTGTCGATATCTTATTTTCAGGTACTGTTACAAGCGATACTATAACCTCTCTGCATTTGAATGGATCTCTATGGAAATTGGGGGGTGAGACTAGATTCAGCTGTAAATTACACTGGTACAGTATGGAACACATGGCTGGCTAAATGGCTGTAAGTTATCAAGGGTCTGAGCTATCAAACGAGCCCCAAACCATCACTCTGTTGCCAGATATGGAGTAGATGTGGATGGATCACTGCAAGGGTTATTTCTCCGGACTCATTTTCCTATAGAACTCTATGGGGGGAAAAGTCAGGAGAAACAACCCTTAAAGTGATCCATCCACATCTACTCCATATCTGGCAACAGAGTGATGGTTTGGGGCTCGTTTGATAGCTCAGACCCTTGATAACTTACAGCCATTTAGCCAGCCATGTGTTCCATACTGTACCAGTGTAATTTACAGCTGAATCTAGTCTCACCCCCCAATTTCCATAGAGATCCATTCAAATGCAGAGAGGTTATAGTATCGCTTGTAACAGTACCTGAAAATAAGACATCGACAGTTTTTTGATGTTGATGGTCACAGACTTCAGGAAGTAACAGCATGTAAAGGATATGCGACCAAATATGAAATATGATACTTTAAAAATACGTTAAAGCAAAGGGTATGAATACTTATGTAAATGAGAAATTTTATTTTTTTATTTTTAATAAATTTGCAAAAATCTCAAAAAAACCTTTTTCACATTGTCATTATGGGGTGTTGTGTGTAGAATTTTGAGGGAAAAAATGAATTTAATCAATTTTGGAATATGCCTGTAACGTAATAAAACGTGGAGAAGGTGAAAGGGGTGGGGAGACTTTCCGGCTTGACTGTATGTCTATGATATGACATATTGAATGTTTTCTTGAGTTAAAGTTGGCCACTTCCAAAAGTCAAAGTACTAGGACCACTAATCCTGGTGGAAAAAAGCTGACCTAACTTTGACCATATAGGTAATTTGTGCAGTATTTTACTGTATTCGTTATTATGGGTAAAATATATGAATCTATTGTGCAGTTTTCTAGATTATTACCTTACTGTTATACGTAGCCTAGCCTAAAATGGTTAATTTCAGTTTAGTGGCCATGGGTATAGGCCGTAGAATGTATTTGTCTGCAGTGACAGCATAAGTGTCGGTATAATATTCCCGATTTTTAAAACGTCAAAATTATATAATTTTTTCACAGGCCTTTTGTCTTGAGAAAGCGTTGACTTTAGCCACTGGGGCGCCTTGAGTTAGCGCGCGCGCATCAGTGTCTGGAGCTCTTGGCGACAAGCCTGGTGACTCCCCTTTCACCAACACTATGGCCTTTCAGCGAAGGAATAAAGGCAACTATCAGCCGACCGTGCGTGGGCCACCTCCACTGTGTCCATCTTAATAAGATTAAAACATCAAGTGCATTCCATCTGACATTAGCGAAGAGTCCCCGCGCAAATAAGAGAAATACTAGTCTTGGTCATAACTGGAAAATTTTGAAACACTGTTACGGTTATGTTTTGTGTGATTACACTCAACTGTAAGTGATGCAGGCTACATGCCCTCGCCTCTTAAAATGATACAACATTGAAAGCATTGTGAAAACATTCCATGCATGTAGCTAATATTTCTTGTGATCTCCGACATCCTATATGTTGCCAAGCATAGTGGTTCACACGCCTCTGGTCTGCAGCGACAACGCTGCTGGTTAAATGGATATTTAAAGCCAACGTTATATGGTTTTATCGATTTGAAGCGGAGTTTCTTGTTTTATGGTTGGAAGGGAAAGAATACGTTGGCCTTTCTTCAAAGAACAATGTCTTGTTTGAGGTTCCTCCTCAAATCACCATGCGCTTATTTTGAATTAACGGCTTTGGCTATAGGGCTTGCTTTGTCTGTGTAGCCTACGTTTCCTGTACGCTACGCATGTTTTCTGGCACGATGAGTGGAGTCACAGCCAACCGTTTATGTCTCATATTTTACGTTTAGTGCAGTAAACTATCTTCTCAATCCGCTGGCCATGGTCAGTAGGATAGATGTCGGGTTTATTATTGAAACCGAGAGCAGCCCTTCACTATAGCGGCGTATCAGCACCCAGTAAACATTTTTGTGTTGAAAAGTCGGTGAAAATACACTGAAACGCCGTTTCGCGTCTGGTGAAAAAACCGGCTAAATTTGGTTGAAAAGTGAAAGTGTTTTTAACCGGCTTGGATGTACCCAGGCTATATCCGGGTAAAACCTGGGATAAATTAGGCCTGAATTGTCACGTTTATTTCAAAACGTGTGAAAACGCTTCTCAGTCTGAGATTTCCAACCCTCTAGACGTCTAGATTCCGGCTTTTGCTAACTTGGTACCGACTAGCAATGGCAATGTTTCAATCCGTTTGACTCTGGGGTGAAATGAGGACAAGTTTAGTAGCCTATTTAAATCCGTTAAATTTATGTAGCCTATTTTGACGTAGGCTATTTATGTAATTTTTGTGTTTTTCAAGCCGAAAAGATTCTGGATTTTTATTCATTGTAATCCGTTAAATCGTTTATTAGGCTACATTGCCTTGCATTGATGTAGTTTAGAGCGTGCGGCAAGTGGAGTGATGGGCTAAATTGTTTTCGAAGCATTCGTGTGGCCTTCACACCTCCACCGTCAGATGGCGCCCTTCAACTGAACACCCTTACGTTTGGACATATCGATTGTTGTAGCAAGCAATTAAGTAACCAATTGGACGAAACTCTCCTCTGAAAATAAAAAAGACTGCTCTCATGTCGACTAATGGAAGAACATCTGTGAAGTGACTCGTAATCCCTTGATCCACGAGAAGATTATATTGAAATTCAGTGCATGCCCCTATTCACTGGTGCTATATGCTAATCAACGTTGTTCGCTTGAAGAGCCCTCTGTTCTAACCAGGGTCACCGCGCTGCGCAGACAGCAGAGAAACTATCCGTTGCCAGGGACGTAAGCGTCAGCAACAGCAACAGTCTATCCCGGGACACAGACTGAGAGAGAGAGAGAGCGGGTTCAAATAAAACTGGTTCATTATATTCCAAGCATAAAGCAGACACATTGTGCGATTCTCCAGTCTGGATAAGCGGGTACAGGCAGGAACTAGCTAGATGCGGAAAGTATTTAGAAAAATGAGAGCCAAAAACTAAAACGGTATGGCGTTTATGCTATGAAGAGGGGCGGCTTATTTTTCATGTCGTAGTTCGCTTTTTCCCACCTCTTTCTCGCAGCACAAGAGAAGAATGTTAGGCTGCCTCGACAGGTTTGATTGTACAAATGCGTACACGCACACACAGCTGGTAGGCTGAAAACGTTATTTGGCAAGCTGGGAAGTTCTCTGCGTGCGCGTGCACAGTAAATGGTTATTGAAAATACAATCAAGAGGCTCAAAACTTGGGCCTAACTAACTCTTGAGGAATGTCTCAATAGCACGTGTCCCCTGTCGACCTAAATATTAAACGCTTTTGAATGCTTCCTTCCTGCTTCTATGAACCACTAATTAGAGAGCCATTTCATAATAGCCGAGGCCTCTCTTAGAAAATTCAATAACGAGCCGCGTCCACTGTCATTTATTTGACATAAACATATGCAATTAGTAAGGCAGCACTTTGATCGTAAATAGAGATTCGTTGTGGCTTAAAGTGCAGATCGGACCATGCAATATAGGCCTATAATTGCGAGCAAGCAAGCCCGCGAGAAAACACTGAGAATCCGAACAATTAACACAGGGCAGATATAACTCAATAATATTTATTATTAGTCCATAAAACCTATGTAACTTCAATATGAAGACAGAATCCAGAAAACATTCACGTAATTTGAGGAGACGTTGATCTTTACAAGCATTCCACAATGGTGAATTTATCGAATTCCAAGTTGCGATAATGTCAAAGCACATGAATAGCCTAGACCTGAACTGAAAAAAATACAACAACTGCAAATCCTTTGTACTGATATTGCAGACCCCAGAGACACATTAGGCTATAGTCTTTCAGTCACTGTCGTTATCATAGTAACGATTTGTAGCGTTTATGAAAAGCATGTTGCAATTAACAGCCTAAAATAAATGAAATGGAATGCACTGGCAGGTATTCGATTGAAATCAGCAAGGGGCATAGACCGCCACCGTTGCCATGTGCCGTGCACATGAGAAAGGACTACGGATATCCACAACGCGGGGACACACCCTCCTATCTCTCTCTCTCCCACATTCGCACTCAAACACTCTCTGCTGTCTGCTTTTTCCTCCGGAGCTGCATTCACGTATTTTGCCTACTTACATGCCAGTCAAGCACCTCTCGGGGTCTCGGTGGGCAAGCATGTGCGCAGAGTGCGAGGCGTAGTGTATAAGGGTTGAACGAAAGTCGGGGCAGAGAGAGGGGGCGAGAGAGAGCGAGTAATTGGGATGAGAGCTCGAGTCAGTGAGCCAGCAGGTCGGACAATCAAAGCTTCTTAACGACCGACCGAGGGAAATAAGGGGGGGTCGTGTTATTTCCCCCCCGAGACGGACAACCACCCTGGACAGCGTACCAGCAGAGGACAAAAAAAGCGGGGGAAGGGGTGGGGAGGTGGGGCACCTTACTGACCATATTTACCCACATATGCGCTCTGTCACTCAAAGTCCGGTGGGATGAGAAGGTCTTCGGAAAGCTGAGGGCGGCGGAGTAGGAGTCGGGGTAAAAGGGGGTTAAACACGCACGTGTCCCCGCAGCGAAAGCGCTCAAAATCAAATGTCCCGAGAGGGAGAGACGGAGAAAGACGACGAGGAAGGGCAAACCTGGAGGGACAGCCGGACGAGAGATATCGGGAGCACCGCGAGGGCAGCGATGACGGAACGGGGACTAGGACAGCAGTGGCCCGTGATTTTCCTGGTCACGCTCGCCCTACAGTCACAGGTAAGTCGCCGATTAAGCGCTATTTTCAGAGCGCTGTTTAACCCCACCGTGGCTTAATTTTTTTGTAGCTAGTTGATGTATTATTCCCTTGTAACAAAACCAGGTCACCAACATTGTTTATATCTCTTTCTATTTTATTGAGATGTCATGTCTCCATTTAGATCTCCTCCACCTGTTGTCCCATATCTGTTGTAGCCTACTATGTGGTTTCAATTGTGCGTTGGACACTTGTTGCTCTTTGTTTGCGAATTAATTTTCTTTTACACAAAACCGATAGACTACAGTTGTGTCTTGCATTTGCTCAGAGAGCGAGAGATCTCGTTTACTTAAATTCTCTACGCAGTTTAAATGTAATTACTTCGTCTTTCCCATGCGATGGAGTTGGGGCTGCGGTCAAGTCATTGTTTGAACTGTAATGGGAGAAATTAAAAAACAAATTTAGGAAAGAGCAAAGCGGTCTCTGTTTGTGGCATTGTGCGCAGTTAGTAGATATAGCTTTTGTTTATTAGTTAGCATAACAGATAACAAGCCTATTGTAGAGGTAAGGGAAGACAAACATTTTAATGTCGTGTGAAGGGAGAGTGTTCTGTTAAGAGGGAGCTGTTCTCTATTCTGTTTTGTTTACACCGAGCGGGTCAGGCGCAGAGATAGCTTACTTGCATAGGTGAGAACATTACAAAAGTGCGTGTGAGAGAGAGAGGCTGGCTGTATTCTCGGTCTCTGCTTTTTGACTCCCGTACAGTGATTCACTAAACAGAATCAATCTTCTTAATAATGCCCGCCATGAATGCGCTCTGTCGTCCACTCCCGGTCCCTTAAGTGAACCAGCCAAATTATCTGGCCGGGGGCCAGGCGTCGTGCACAGCTAGTTTATATAAGTGCATTATTCACAAAGCAGCAGCGCATATTGAAATTCCGTCCGTGGCAGATAAGTAGACATGTTCCTTCTTCCCGATCCGCTATATCAGACCAATGTGTCAATGTATCAAAATATAAAAATAAAGATACACGTAGGCTTATGCACATGTGGAATTGTAAATGATAAGATATGCACATCATGTGCATAGAGTAGACCTGTATCAGGATTTTTTCAAAGGGACATTTTCCTCATTAACATTTTTGCCAGAACAGTATAAATAATTTTACTTTAGAAAAGAAGACCAATGATGTTGGCCATTTTTAATACAACCTTTTTTTTATGTCATCAGTATCTTATGTAGAAGTGACTGCACATATGAGTGCAAACGCATACATACTGGAATTCCCACTTGCATAAGCTACATAGAAATGACTGGTGATAGACAAAAGATAGAAGAATAGATGGTTTGATTACAGATGCATTTTGGGTAATGCATTTCCCTAATTGGGATAATGAAGAGTCACAACTTGATGTTGAGATTGAGAAATGGAAAGGACGATGCATTGATTAACCGACGGACAGGTTGATTGATTGGTTGAGTGTCACTTTATTTGACAAGCTGATTGGTTGCATGATTGATTGCTTGATTGGTTAATTGATTCATTGGTTGAATTGTGGAGTTGAGTTCCAGCATGGTGGTAGGTGAAAGCCTTGGCATGAGTGGAAGCACTGGTAGGGAAAGCAAGGTGTGTCCCCCTTAGTCTTAGTCTCTACCTTCAGAGCACTAGGCCAGTTCTCCAGGTGCAGGGGTAACATAGCTCCCCTATTTTAGGGGTCAGCAGGGGACACACAGGGGGGTGGGGGTAATGATGTGGCGTATTGTACGTGTGTGCTGTTTTCCTGGCACTGCAGTACAAGCCCACATGTCAAGTCAGCTTTATTCATAAAGCACATTTAAAAACAACTGAAATTGACCATGGTACTCTACAACTTCAATACATAAAAACATACACGGGGATAACACAACAAAACATTACAGAAAAACAATGCACCATGATCCAGAGGATCTCAATCTGATTTAAAGACTAAGGAGAAAAGAAGGGCTTCCAACCGATATTTCAAAGTATTAATAGAGGCTGCAGACCTAACATAGAGGGGTAAACTATTCCACAGCCTTTCGGCTGCAACAGCAAAGGCACAATCATCCTAGAAGTAGAATAAGGGCAAAGGAGGTCAGATATGTAAGAAGGTGCCGACCCATTGAGTGCTTTAAATACAGATAATAAAACCTTAAAATCAACTCCAAACCTAACTGGGAGCCAGTGAAGGGAGGCCAATAAAGGGGGAAATGTGGTCCCACTTTCGAGTGCCAGGCAGGAGCCTAGCCACAGCATTCTGACCTAGCTGCGGATGAGACGGGGATGAGTGACTTAACTCCTGTCTACAGTGAATTGTGAAAATCAATGAGGAATGATACGAAGGCATGGATAACTTTACCAAAGTCATGGAATGAGAGAAAAGATTTTACTTTTATCTTTCTAAGCTGATAAAAACAACCTTATATGAAAATAATAGTAATATAATAATTAATAATAGATACAATAATGGATCACATTTATGTTGGACCTTTCATGACCTCAAAGCACTTCACAGTCGAAGACGGGGAGGGAACTCGCCTGAACCACCGAAGTGTAGCTGGGCGACACATGGCAGCTGTTAGCATTAGCCGAGCTGCCAAGGTGGAGAGGGAATGAACAACCCACGTCTGCTCTGTCACCCTGTATTACAGTCCCGTGTAAAAGCCCTTAAACACCAGAACAGAGTATGTATTGTGGCTGCTACATTATTTGGTAAGGATGAGGTTGGTGTCCGGGGCGCTATATTGTTGGCCACCGAAGGGCAGTAAAAGGGAGAAGCGGCATTAAATGGCCATGTTTAGTTTTGTGCATTTCAGTATAGTGTTGTCTT